>JAODAL010031026.1:0-49063 GCA_025379985.1 Phyllomedusa bahiana | reverse complement strand
CTTTTCCCATGATGGGCGGAGGCGGGAAGGCGGAGATTCCTGGGGGCCCGTAATAACCTCATGATAGGGCCGAGGCGGGAAGGCGGAGATTCCTCAGCACCTTAAAAACCCCCCGATAAGGCCCGAGGCAGGGAAGAGGGGTTTTTTCCTCAGACACCAGTAAAAACCTCATATAGGGGGAGGGGGGAAGGGGGGAGTTTTCCTCAACCCCAGTAATAACTCAACTGATAGAGGCCGAGGCAGGGAAGAGCGGAGATTCCTCAGACACCAGTAATAACCTCACTGATAGAGGCCGAGGCAGGGAAGAGCGGAGATTCCTCAGACACCAGTAATAACCTCACTGATAGAGGCCGAGGCAGGGAAGTGCGGAGAGTCCTGTGCTGGACGCTCATACTCTATATTGAATACACTGAGATGTTAAGAATAGTTTGTTTCCATCTTTTCTTCATTTGCATATCATTAGCATGTCTATGCATCCTGTAATTTCTATCATTCCAAGACTTCTAAGTTGCAGTTTGAATGTTGAGGAGAATATATGGAAAGGTGAAATCCTGAGCAACTCACAGAGACGTATGGCTTGTTTTAAGAAAGGGTCATATACTTGTAACGAGAATGTTTCCAATTACTTATAACAAAATCTTTATATACAAAACTTTTTTAACAAGTTTAAATTGTTAAATCCTTTGAAATTACTGCTTCTAAATACCTTTGTTTTTACACCAGTTTATTAAGGATCAGGTCACATAGAGGCTGCAGAACACTTCACATTTTGCTGCACATTAAATGAGCCATGGTTGAATCGGTTATCCCAGAATCCATAAAACAATGGTTGAATGAGAAGCACAGTGCAGCATGATGGCTCAGTGGTTAGCACAGTGATTAGCAGAGTGCAATGCAGTGGCTCAGTGATTTGCACAGTGAATTTTAGTGGCTCGGTGAATAGCAAAGTGCAGCATGATGGCTCAGTGGTTAGCACAGTGCAGTATGGTGGCTTAGTGATTAGTAGAGTGCAGCATAGTGGCTCAGTGGTTAGTACAGTGCAACATGGTGGCTCAATGGTTAACACAGTGATTATGAGAGTAAAATGCAGTGGCTCAGTGATTTCCACAGTGAATTTTGTTGGCTCAGTGAAAAGCACAGTTCCGTGTGATGGCTCAGTGAGTAGCAGAGTTTAATGCAGGGGTTCGGTGATTTGCACAGTGAAGTGAGGTGGCTCTGTGAATAGCATAGTGCTACATGATGGCTCAATGGTTAGCACAGTGCAGCGTGGTAGCTCAGTGATTATCAGAGTGCAATTCAGGGGCTCAGTAACTTGCACAGTGCAGCATGATGGCTCGGTGGTTAGCACAGTTATTAGCAGAGTGTAATGCATTGGCTCAGTGATTTGCACAGTGAAGTGTGGTGGCTCAGTGAATAGTAAAGTGCAGCATGATGACTCAGTGGTTAGTACAGTGAAACATGATGGCTCAGTGGTTAGCACAGTGAAGTGCGGTGGCTTAGTGATTTGCAGAGTGCAGCACGGTGGTCAGTGGTTAGTACAGTGAAACATGGTGGCTCGGTGGTTAGCACAGTTATTAGCAGAGTGTAATGCATTGGCTCAGTGATTTGCACAGTGAAGTGTGGTGGCTCAGTGAATAGCATAGTGCTACATGATGGCTCAATGGTTAGCACAGTGCAGTGTTGTGGCTCAGTGATTATCAGAGTGCAATGCAGGGGCTCAGTGATTAGCACAGTGCAGCATGGTGGCTCAGTGATCAGCACAGTTACATTATCAGTGATTAGCATGGTCCATTGTGGTGACTCATTGGTTAACACTGTTGTCTTGTAGAACTTGAATCCTTAATTTCCAAATGGCCAACATCTAAATGGAGTTTGTATGTTGACTTATGTTCGTGTTTCATCTTGCACCCAAAAAAATCATGAATATGGCATTGTCCTCAGAGAACATCTGAAATGAGAAAAATAACATTGTGATCCAGACTCAGGGTAGGGGCTAATGAGCTGTGTACATTGCTGTGGAATATGTTGGTGCTATATTAGCAACAAGTAATAAGTAATGCAGCGGTGCAATCTTAACACCTTCCCCCGAACTGCTGGGGAGTTACCTGTAATCCTGATGATTTTTCCGCATGCCCTCATCTAATGGCATCTTTCCTGTGGCACAGGCCAGCCGGGTTCCCACTCGGATATAACAAACCAAAGTAAACATAAAGCTTAAGAATTAAACAATCCTCTCGTAATACTTTCTAAACATGCAGAGAAAAGTTGTCATAAGAAGCCAAGTTTAATCCATTGAGGCTTGTATCTCGATGGCAACCCACATCCCAGCATTTCATTACATTCCTCTTGTACGCTCCGAGGATAAACATAGTCATTATCCCGACGCTTTTCATACCTTTGCTTTTATCTTCTTGCCAGAATACAATAATTAATACGAGAGTCTATTTACAATATCAATAGGTTCCATGCATCTCAGCCTCCGCTACTACATTAAAACAAATGCGCTCGGCTGACTTCTCTTCACCGCCGGTTGCTATGTAATTGGCATTTATTATAAAGTCATCTTTCACTTCTAAGTCAATAATCTGACAATATTCCGCTGGAAAACTATCACCATGGTCACAGCTTGTTAGAAAGGCATTTTATTGTGCGGCTGGAAACAGTTGCACCAAATCTAACATAATTAAAAATAAATAAAGCCACAAATATAAGTCCAGCTGCAACATAGTAACACGTCGATATTTACATTCTGCCGCTGGACTTATGCAATCTGTTACAATGTTACATTGCGCCGCCTGATTGAAATGACATCTATTCCGTGCACACAAAACATCTCCTGCCCGGGCTCGCTCGGCTTATTAAGAAGTGGTCAAGTAGAAATATCATTAAATTAAGAAACTCGGGTTATTGTTTGTCTCTTGTGGCTCCTTCTGCCAAAGAAAGTTAGAAATTCAGACAGAAGAAGGAAAGTGCTGCTCCCTCCCTTCGGTCTAGTTACCCGGTGTTGTGCTATGCACTGTACAATCATCTTTAAAATAGTCATGTTTTGAGACCATAACAGCAGTGAGTGGAGATGATTGAGAACAAGGTCTGCATGGATGTGACTAATAGCCTGAGCACTGACTGATGACTGCCAGGACCTGGAGCGCAACTGATAAATGGAACCCGCTAAAACCTCTAATTGGTGGAACAGAACTGCTGAAAATATTGTTACCCGGCAAATGCACTTGTATAAAGCGTGGCACACCCCATAATGCCGAGCCTTGCGTTATAGGGGAATCCAATACAGCGGGAGACACAATGCTTCAGCTGACTGTAATGGAGAGCGTGCTCAGAAAGCGGCTGCTTCTATAAAGGTTTATGCTGCACATTTTTTATACAATTCTGGAGAATGTTTTTTCTAATTTTTCATGTCAGAATTTATAGAAACAAAATGTCACCTTTTCCCAACGGCCACTAAGGGCCACATGTATGAAAACAGCCTAAGTCTAAAATACACTTTAGCCCATAGCCACCAAACAGAGCACCACTAAAAATTCAAAAAGTGCTCAGGAAAAATGAAAGGGGCACTCTGATTGGTGGCTATGAGCTCTGATTGGTTGCTATGGGCTCTGATTGGTGGGTTTGGGCTCTGATTGGTTGCTATGGGCTCTGATTGGTGGCTATGGGCTCTGATTGGTGGCTATGGGCTCTGATTGGTGGCTATGGGCAGAGATTGGTGGATATGAGCACTGATTGGTGGCTATGGCTCTGGTTGGGTTTGCTATGGGCTCTGGTTGCTATGGCTCTGATTGGTGGCTATGGCTCTGATTGCCTATGGGCTCTGATTGGTTGCTATGAGCTCGTTGGTGCTATGGGCTCTGATTGGTGGCTATGAGCTCTGGTTGCTATGGGCTCTGATTGGTGGCTATGGTTGGTCGCTATGGGCTCTGTTTGGGTTTGCTTGAGCTCTGGTTGGTCTATGTGCTCTGATTGGTGGCTATGTGCTCTGATTGGTTGCTATGGGCTCTGATTGGTGGCTATGGCCTATGATTGGTTGCTATGGGCTCTATTGGTGCTAGGGCTCTGATTGGTGCTATGGGCTCATGATTGTGGTGGCTATGGCTCTGATTGGTTGCTATGGGCTCTGATTGGTTTTATGGCTCTGATTGGTTTCTATGAGCTCTGATTGGCTGCTATGGGCTGATTGGTTGCTTTTGGCTCTGATTGGCTGCTATGGGCTCTAATTGGTCGCTATGAGCTCTGATTGGCTGCTATGGGCTTTGATGGTTACTTTGGGATCTGATTGGCTGCTATGGGCTCTGATTGGTTACTATGGGATCTGATTAGTTGCTATGGGCTCTGATTGGTTACTATGGGCTCTGATTGGCTGCTCTAGGCAACAAGGTAAATTTTAGACCTAGACAGTTTTCATACATGTGGCCCTAAGGTTTGCAATATCCTGATCCTTCCTGTTTTGCATAGATCAATACTCCACAGTCTCCTCATCATCACAGACAGGATTACACTGATGGGCAACATATACAGGATCTCACAAAAGTGAGGACACCACTCACATTTTTGTAGATATTGTATTACAGGCAGTCCCTGGGTTACGAACAGGATGGGGACTGTAGTTTGTTGTTAAGTTGAATTTGTATGTAAGTCGGAACAGGTAGATTTATTAAATGTAATTCCAGTACAAAGGTTTTTTCTTTGTTTTTTTTTATAGTGCAGGGAAGGATTTTTACATTTGTTTTGCTGTCTGTGCCCCTGTTAAGATTTCCCCTCATGTGCTGCTGTGGCATAATGGAACTAACTTGTCATTCCTATCAGCTGTAGAACATGGAACTACAAGTGCCATCATGTCCCATAAGCTTCCGTTTGTAACTAGGGGACAGATGTAAGTTGAGACGTTGTAAGTTGGGGGCTGCCTGCATATTTTTTCATGGGACTGAAGATATGACACTTTGACACAATGTAAAGTAGGTTGAGCAGGTAAAGTGGGTTTAATTCTGTCCATTGTCTGTTAAGTTCTGTACCTGCAGATCTATATACCTAGTTTTCTTTATCTTGTCCCTGTTTCTGTTGCTATCTGTTTGGTCAGCTGCTACTGCCGGGGACCGCTCTGAGGTCATACCTGGCAGCCTACGTTACAGTCATGCCCCCTCAGAGCAAGCCCGGCAGAACTTAACAGTCAATGGACAGACAATGGACAGAATGAAACTCAACCATTGCCGGGCTTGCTCCGAGGGGACATGATGGTAAAGTTGGCCTCCAGGTGCGACCTCAGAGCTGTTCCCGGCAGTAGCAGCTGACCAAACAGATACCAACAGAAACAGGGACAAGATAAAGCAGACTAGGAATATAGATGTGCAGGTACAGAACTTAACAGACAATGGACAGAATTAAACAGACTTAAAGGCCAAACAGAGGCCAAAAGGGAAGACCTGTTGGAGGCCAAGGTGCAAAACATAAACTAAGACTGGATACAACACCAAGAACATGACAAGGAAACTCACAAACAGTCAGAAGGACACATGGCGGCAGACCAACAAACAACATGAAGGATCCCACAAGGACACCAACAACTGACAAGACACAAATATTAACAAGGATCAGGCCGGGAGTGTAGGGAAGAACAGGCTTACAACTGCACAGGAGGAAGGAGATTGTCAGAGGAAGCCCAACCATGCTGCATAGTGTGGGAATAAATGAGAGCAGGATGTGGCTGCACCTCTCTATAGAGCAACAAGGAAATAGAGCAGCAGCCAAAAGATGGAGGAGCAGCAAAGCCAGCATGAGGAAAAGCCACACAGCAGCCGCAAACAATTAGTCAGTGTACAGCTTGTATAACAGTATAAATTTGTTGAGCCCTCAAAATAACTCAACACAACTGGCAACAAAAATGAGGACACTCCTAAGTGAAAATGGACAAATTGTACCCAATTTGCCACTTTCCCTCCATCGTGCCATGTGACTTGTTAGTGTGAATGGTCTCAGGTGTGAATGGGGAACAGGTGTAGTAGATTTGGTGTTATCACAAAAAAAGTGAGGACACCCCTAAGTGACAAAGGTCAAATTGTGCCCATATTGTCAGTATTTTGTGTGGTCCCCATTAATTTCAAGCACTGCCTTAACTCTCTTGGGCATGGAGGTCACTAGAGCTTCACACTAAGTTGCCAACCACTGGGAATCCTCTTTACTCCTCCACTACTAGACTCAGTGTTGAGCGGATTTGCGTTGGCTAACGAGATTCGATCGATAGTCGATAGTCGGCGTATCGATAAGGTTTTCGATAGTGAGCATCGATTATGCGCGATGACCATTAAAAGTCTTGGCGTGGCAACAACACCTTCATTTTTTCACCAAACATAGGCTGGAGAAAGCTGAAATTAACTTCCACTAACAGTCAAATGGTTACGTGCTACATCTTAGGCACCACACTTTAGGTTATAAAAGTCTCAGAAAAAAAGTCTCAGACCATTGTCGATCCCTGTTTGTTCTACAAGCCTGACCCTTAAAACTGCATCACCCACAATTTAAAAGTGCCAGAATGGCAGTATGATTTGAACCCATCTTGTTACTTGTACTGGACATTGAATATCCCAGTCTGGAACGCAGCATGAGCCCAAAACCTGCATGACCCCCACATTTTAAAAATTGCCGGATAAAGGAGTCTTTCAAACCCACATATTTTGTTTCATCTGGACATTGCACTATACCTGTCAGGGCCAAGCATGAGCCCCAAACCTGCAGGACCCACCAACATTTAAAAAGTTGCGGAAAAAAGGAGTCTTTCAACAACCATTTTAGTTGTGAACTGGACATTGGACTATACCTGTCCTTGGGCCACAGCATGAGCCCAAACCTGCTTGACCCCCACATTTAAGAAAAGTGCGGAAAAAGGAGTCTTTCAACCAACTTTTTGTTGATACTGGACATTGGACTATACCTGTCCAAGGGGCCACAGCATGAGGCCACTAACATGACATGACCCCCACATTTAAATAAGTGCCGGAAAAAGGAGTCTTTTCAACCACCATTTTAGTTTCACTGGACATTGACTATACCTGTCCTGGGCCACAGCATGAGCCAAAAACTTGCATGACCCCCACATTTAAAAATTGCCGGAAAAAGGAGTCTTTCAACCACCATTTTAGTTGAACTGGACATTGGACTATTACCGTCCTGGGCCACAGCATGCACCAGGGCCGGTGTTTGAGTGGTGCGGTGAAAGCCAGGCTGGCGTCCGTATCTTTTTAACACGCAGGTTAAAATGCCCTGATGCGTTAGCAACGAAAACTGTCGTGCTGAAGACAGAGTGCGGAAGCGGTATGGTGTGTGACTCCAGCCTTCCTCATGTTACATATTCAATACTGGGTAGCGCTGCCCTCCTTCAGTATGAGTGTGGACCTATTGAGCGCTTCACTTGGAAATTCTGGTTGTTAAGATCCTGTTACACCCAGGTGCCCTTTTTCTTGCATTCTTTTTCCTCATTTTACTAAACGTGCTGAAGGGGGAAATGGTCTCTGTACTTTGTTCTCTGTCTCGCTGTGCTCCTTACTCCATGTCTCTGAATAACATCATCTGGTCAAGTTTTCCTGTACCTCCCTCTGTATAATTCAGAGGATTTTTTATATCAGCTCTTTTGTACATGCAAGTTTTTTACGTACTTTAAATTCTAGGGTAAAAACATTTTTTAAAATAGGATGGATCCCACCATGTCTTTGTTTCTATTTTTTTTCATTGTTTTAAATGGGTTGTCCAAATACAGGGATGACTAGCTTGTTAAAAGATCTTGCAAAAACAATTCATTTTGCTTTATTTGTCCACATTAACTGTGTCCTACCTATTACCTGGTATCTCGACTGACATCACCCTTGAGCACTCTTGACAATTGTGGAAGAAACTAATGTCTGTGTAGAAAACAACATATTTTTAGAATAGGACCGTAGTATAGCTGCATGTCACAGCAAAATGCCCTCCAAAAATTCAAAGCATTGACCCTTGAGCCACTTTTGACAATTGTGAAGAACAAATGTATGTTTAGAAACCACTTATTTTTTATTATAGGACCTGTATGTATTGCTGCTTTCAAAGCAGCATGACCCAAAAAATTATTAAAAATGACTTTCAGCCACTGTTAAATTGTTGAGGGAGAAATGCCACTTTGAAGCCAACATTTCTGTTCCAATGGACCATGATATTGCTGTATCTCACAGCTACATGACCCCAAAAAATTATAATTATTGTCTTCTCAGCCACTTTTTAAAATTGTGAAGGGAGAAATGCCACTTAGAAGTCACATTCTGTTCCAAAGGCCATGATTATAGATGTATCTAACAGCAACATGACCTCAATCCATTGGACAATGCGAAAACTTCTATAGATAAATGTGAGTAAAATGGATATATGGTCTTTGTCATGAAAACCTTGGTGTCTTTTACAGTCTCCTCACTGCAAAACCAGCAAATGAACTGTTGGGAGAAATAAGAGAATAAAAATACTGCAGTATGAACTGATCATTTAAAAAAAAGTTTTCAAGAGGGACCATTTCTGTGTGAAAAGGGTATGTGAAGTAGACCGGCAACTATCGGTGACCTCGCACCGATTGGGGCTACACATCATAAGAGTTCCATGCCTGAATCATTTGATGAAAGTCAAACGTCCACATTATCTGTGGGAAGCCGGATGCGTTTGTCTGTAATGACTCCTCCAGCTGTGCTGAAGTCCGCTCAAAGATATTGACTGCTGGCTGCTGGGCGACGGGGACAACACCTATATGGCGTGACGAGCCAGCTAGGGCCATTCTCGTCCTCATTTTGGATACCCTAGAAGTCTTTGGGTCAGGAACACATGCAAAAACATCGGTGTTGAGGACGAAGATTGTCGTGCACCATGGATCTTAAGCTGATCGTGTGTGTTGGTATGTGTGCCCTGCATTGCATGCGTGGTGAGGTGAGCATCAAAGATTGCCCAGAGGTCACCCATTAGGCTTCTGCCACCTTGCTGCTTGCTGCCGCTTCGCCTACTTGGCACTCTACTGCTGTCACGTTGCTGATGTTGTTCCACCGTGACATTTGGGGAACGTGAAGCAGACGCAACAGATGTCTCCAGTTGATCAATCAGCATGGTCTCCATTTCCTGCATTTTTTAATCTCTTTTGTGTGGGTGGAAGGAAAGTGCTGAGTTTTGTTTTGTACGGGGAATCAAGGAGGGTGGCCCACCCAGTAAAGTTTTCATTTTGATGGGCCTTAATGCGAGGATCATGTTGGAGAAATGGAGCATCCAAAGCACTCCATGTGAGGAAGATGGAGCCTTGATTTCCCAAGCATATGGGTCGAATGGGCACTAGCAAACTGATCTTCATCTCTTCCTCTCCGCCTCAAATTCGCGCCAACTCTATCCAGGCAGGACGTCGTACATCGGTGTCTAGGAAATAACCTCCTCCTCTACGCTGCCTCCGGCCAGCTTCAACACAGCCCTGACTGCCTGAGATGATGCACCCTGATAGCTGTATGGCGCCACCTTGCACTAGCTCTGGACCCGAACCACGTGCCTAAAGAAGACCGATGAAATTGTTGAAACTGTCGGGCCTTGTGGATTTGATGGAGAGAAAGGCTCGTTGTCCACATTTGTGTCCTAGCTTCCTCCTTGTCGCTGGCGGGACATGTTGTTTCAGAGTGTCCAACGATCGTTTCAAGAAATAAGATCACCACAATGCCTCATGCTGACAAGGGCATTGTACGCACTGCCATTTTGGTGGCTCTTCCAGTAAACTGGGCAAGTGGTGCAGAAGCTCTTTCACCTGCCTCCACTCTTATGGCTCAACACCTTGAGGTCCGCACCGTGCTTGTCAGCCATGTGTCACTTCGTACGCGTATATGGCCATTGCGTGCTGCCACAATCGCTGGAGCATGTGGAGGGTGGAATTCCAGCGTTGTTGCCACGTCAACAATGAGAAGGTTGACGGGGAGGCCGAGCTGACGCTGCAACGCAGCCCTGGCGGACGATGCTGGGGTGCGAACGGCGGTAGTGCGAACTCAGCCTCGACCCTTCTTCCTGCAGCAGTCCAGACCCCGGTAGCTCTTTAGAGATAATTTCTGGACGACCATGGTTCATGGACATGTGCCAGGCAAGGGATGTGCTCCACCTACGATTTAAGGTCGGGCCAGCAGATTTCGACCCGTTATCGCACACCACCTTGCCTGGCACAAGGTTCTTGTCAACCCAGCCAGCGCTCGGTTCTCGTTGGCTTTAGAGCCGATCCACAGCTCCTGACCTGTGTGTGGACGGCTCCAAGGCTGATTAATGTCAACACGGCCTGGTGTCTCTGGGCCACGTGATGCTAACCAGAGGGACCTTGGGGGAAAGAGCCTGCACCTCCCTGCGGTTTTTGAAGAGCGTGAGCCGAGCCTGAGAGCCAACCTGTCACCCCAGAGGACATCCCACCCCAGCTCAACCAGTGAGCTGTCACAGAGATATAGCGGCTTCTTGGCCGTGCTCCTAGTCATGTGTCGGTGGCTGAGATGGGCACTTTTTCCGGACAAATGATGCAGACATACGCGCATGAATTTTTAGATGACACGTGGCTGGCCAGGGCAGGGACGGCTTTTCTGGCAAAGAAATGCCTGATCGGCAATCTGGTTATTTGGGGGCGTCGAGGGCCATGTCGTGGCGGCAACCCATCTGTGTCCACACAGACGAAAGGCAAAACTTCTTTCCTAAGGCCAAAGCCTGGCAATGCCAACATTCAGGCTTTTGGCTTTGGGATGGTTTGGGTTAAAGTGTCTTCTTCTCTCCCAAACCTGGAAGACAGAAAGCTGGCTGCTAGACTGGCGGCGGTGTTACGGCGTGCAGGTCGTCAAACTGGCGGAAGGAGAAGGGGTAGGATGTGTGTCTCTTGGTGGTGATGGTGGTACTCGGGGACGGTGGAGGCATGAAGCGGAGGCTGATCCCTGATCATGACTCTGAGAGGACTTGGGCAGCTGAGGTTAGCTTGGGCGTGGCGGGGAGGAGGAGGCGGAGACAGAGGGTGTGATCAGTGGTTGGAGGCCCGGAGTCTGGTCTGGACCTTTTTTGGCAAAGTGTTCCCTCCATTTCAACTCATGCATTCGCTGCATGTGATCTAGACTCATGTTGGTGAGTGGTGAACCACTTCTAGGTTCTTGCTATTACTTTATGCGTTTAACGGCAAGGCGGCATATGATATGCTGGGTGAATTCAGTGGCTTGCTCAAAGAAGGCCCAAGGCTTGAGAGGTCTGGACCTTTTTGGACTGGCGATATCGAGGAGCGGGGTTTGCCTCTGACCGTGGTGGCGGAATCATATCGCGGACTTTGCGACCGCCCTCTCCCTTTTGTGGCGGGAACCCGTATGACACTACCCATCGTCTTCCTCCTCGTCACTTGATGAGCGCTCGCAAGCAAATTCTGCGGAAGAAGACCAGGATGGATCCGCATGTCTGTCATCATAATCATCATCAACACTGGTGTCTTGGTGTCCTCTGACTTTCTGCATCCAGATGCTGCGGGCTACAAAGCAAGGGGCACTGCAAGGCGTTGCGACCGCACCGGTATTTTTGCCGCTTGACCGGCTCCTTCTCACTCTCGTGATGCATCAGTAAACTGGCGTCAGAGCAGACTAAATTCAATCCTTTTTGGCCTCTTGATCTTTTTTTAACATGCTTCTCTGACCCCAACCGCATTTGTCGCATCAAAGAGGTCTTCCAGAAATGGTTATCCTCAGTGGTGGATTCCGAGTGTCATTTGGGCCATCCCCGCCCCACCCGCTTCTTGTTGACGGATGTGATTTGCTGATGACGACATTGTGGCCCGTGTGGGAGGAGAGGGAGGTAAGACTGTGGATGCAGGTTGCATTAACTACTGAGGGACCAGGATTTGGAGACGAGTTCGTTACTTAGATTCACAGGGCCCTGACCCAGCGATGACAGCCTGACGGTCCTGCAACTGACGATCGCTGGCATGAGTGTTGTCGCGAGCACTGGAAGGAGCACACTTCTCTGTACCTTACCTCCATGTGCTACACCCATCTTTGCTCGCTTACCACCAGCAATTCGCTCCATGTTCAGAAATATAAAAATTTGAGAAGGTATTGATATTTTTGGAAATTCTCTTATTAAAAGACGGCAAAATCACGCATATTCTCATAATACCTCTATCAAATACAAATTGCTGGATTCAAATTTAAACTGCAAGGTGTCTATCAACAAATCTGGACTGGGCAAAGTCCAAAAAAACGTATCTGTTATGTTTGGTTATATTAAAAGGTATTTTTGACCTTTCAATTCACCTGTGGTGAATATAGAATTGCTGTTTTAGATTTAGTAGGATGCTGCGTTCATTGAACAAGTGCTGGGTGCGCAAATAGTCAAAAAACCGTAACAGTTATGTTTTGATATAATAAACGGTATTTTTTGCACCTTCAATTCCAACTGTGGTGAATATAGAATTGCTGTTTTAAGATTTTACGTAGTTGCTGCGGCAATGAACAGTGCTGGGTCGCAAAGTCAAAAAACACGTAATACTGTTATGTTTTCGTACGATTACCCGGATTTTTGGCTACATACAACTGTGCGACTTTCAAGATTGCATGGATTGTAATTTATGTGCAGGTGGATATATCAACAGTCTCAGGTGTAATGGTAAAATTGAACACCTATCGAAAATGTATACTGGATAATAAAATGTGGATTTTTGCAGCTATCAAATGAGACACTGCAGTTACTAGAAATGATGTGTATCCAATATAAGTTCAGGCTGCCAATATCCAGGTAATTTTTCAATAGCAAAACTGTTAATATTAAAAGATATTCCATACTATGTCTACCACGAAGTCTGGTGAACTTTATCCAGTGTTCTTGATAGATAGAGCTTGTCTGGTTCGCCCGCGCCCCCCACCCCCCCGCCTCCACTGCGTGAATCTACACTGTGGTAGTTTCGCCTTTAAAATTCTCTAAGCTAATACTACATAAATTGTTCAACATTTTCCTATGTAACTAATTGGAAGATCACCAGCTAATAGTAGAGGTTTCTACGTGCAGAAATTAGACTATTTCGCTGAGCTGTTTGGCACAGGCAGATCCGCAGGTTCCTATCCCTATGGACGCGAGAGACATGAGGCTGAAAAGGGAAACGCAGTTCTATGTAATACGAGGTCATGTGATTTTTCAGCCTCATCGCAAACCTTTATCACATCACAGTCATGACGTAGCACACACATCTCACCCTGCTCGTTTTCTGTAATCTGATTTGCTGGCCGCCCAAAATTACAGGAAGCGACCGTAAAAGGCGACGACTCTTAAATAGATGATGCACAGATTTTAAGACGCTTAATTATTCGCTATGATCTGGAATTTGATCACATTAAAAACCTTGCCCGATTTCTAACTTTGTCGATAAAAGCGCTCAACACTCTCTACATTGCACGACGACATCAAGGTGCTGGGGGATGGTAGGAGACCTTATGCTCATCAGCCCTTTCATTTGAGGTGTACCCTCTAGATGCTCCATCGGGTTTAAGGTTGGGAGACCGCTTGGCCAGTACAGACCTTTTCCCTCATTCCTTTAGCAATGGCAGTGGTGGTCTTGGAGGTGTTTGGGGTTATTATCATGTTGGATACTGCCCTGCGCAAAGAAGGGAAGTGATTATGCTCTGTTTCAGGATGTCATGGTTCTCTCAATGTCCTCCCCACAGCCGGCAGCACTCATGCCCAAATCGTGACCCTCTCACCACCAAACTTGACTGTAGGCAGACGCACTTGTCCTTGTACTCCTCACTTGGTTGTTGCCTGGTTGACACCATCTGAACCAAATAAGTTTATCATGGTCTCATCAGACACAGGATGTGGTTCCAGTAATCCATGTCCTTAGTCTGCTTGTCTAAGATTTGATGGCTTTTTTGTGCATCATCTTTAGAAAAGGCTTCCTACTGGGACGACAACCATGCAGACCGATTTGATGCAGTGACATGCTGACCCCCCACCTCTGTAATCTCTGCAGCAATGCTGGAAGCGCTCTTCTCTGGATATGACGCCGAGCACGTGCACTCAAGTTCTTTGGTCGATCATAGCGGACATGTTCTAAGTGGAACCTGTTGTTAGGGGGACTGAGGAACCTGAACATGGACAGACAGACTTTGAGCCCTATGCTAGGCCCCCCCAATGCTGTCCCTGCCTACTTGCCGGTCGGATCCTACGTAGTCGGTGACAACTTGTCCACAACTAAGTAAGTTCTTACTAAGTAACTAAGTAAGGTGACATGTAAAAGAAATACCAGTCAGGCATAGTATAGAATGATCAGGAGGCAAGGGGTCAAAGCCAGAGAACAGCAAAAATACAAAGATGGCAGGCAAGAAAACAGTATACAGGTACAATAATAGCCAAAAGCACAATCTCCACCACACCTTATGGACAGAGGGCTATGCGGAGGCCGCAACAAGCACAGTCATGACACTGTCCTTGTTAAACCGCTATATGCTCTTGGCTACCGCACTGCAGCTCAGTGTCAGGGGGTTGGCATCTTCTTATAGCCTCAACCACCTTTCTGTAGAGCAACAATTCTTTTCCTCAGAGCGTTCTTTGCCATGAGGGGCCATGTTGGACTTCCAGTGATCAGTATGAGAGAGTGTCCGAGAGCCAGTATGCACATTACTTAACCACACCTGTTCACTGGTGGACCGGTGTAACACTATTACCCGGTAGTCACCTATTAACTTAACCATCGAAGGAAAATATGGATAAATTGCGGCAGCTCCGTTGGCACTCATTTTTCACATTAACTACTATGGGATACGTAGAGTGCGCATTGATACCGACAATTGTGGTGCCAGCACCCCGGTTTAAGAAACATATTGGTTGTATTAGCAATTGAATGTTTAGTTATTTGATACACATGGAATATTTTGCATAGTACCATCATTTTTTATCCCTTAAGGTAT
Source organism: Phyllomedusa bahiana (assembly GCA_025379985.1). Taxonomy (NCBI): domain Eukaryota; kingdom Metazoa; phylum Chordata; class Amphibia; order Anura; family Hylidae; genus Phyllomedusa; species Phyllomedusa bahiana. Next base: position 34,124 of record JAODAL010031026.1, on the reverse strand, counting down.
ATCTAGTTTCATAGCCCTGGATCTCAGTAGAATCTGTGTATCGTATTGGCGTTTTCTTTGAGGTTGTCACTACACTTGTGTTTCTGGTCAATTAAAGGTGTTGTGCTCCATCACTTTTGTCCCACTAATAGGACATTGATGCTGTGATTTCCGTCCCTGTGAATTACCTAGCCTGCTATGCCAACTGACTACTTTAACTCTAGTAGCAAGGGTCAGATCCTCAGTTTTTGTCCAGGAGACAGATTAAAGAAGAACAAGACCTGATCATGAATATGTGTGTCGGGGTTGTATTTTACTTATGTAGATACACCCTCTATGATAATGTAAAAATCAAAAATTGAACACAGGATATCCGGTTTCAATTCACTATACGACCCTTGACCATATCATTCTGTCTCTGTTGAGATCTACATCAAACGGTGCCGGTGTACACTGAAGCCTGCACCAAAATCGGATTATTAATTAAGACCCTTATGCCCGGTCCACAATGGACAAACTCAATGCACAAAGTATACTCAATCAATGAGCTGGTATACCGTTGCAATCCCTTGAGAGATGTAAAGGCCAGCGTGTGACCTAACATTTACCACGCATCACATCTGGCGAGTGTGTTATTTGATAGCGCGATATATGTATACCCTTATGGTTGCAGCGTTCTTGAATTGCACTTTTTTCCGAAGCATAGAATATCATGTAGCCTCAGCGTAATTATGACAATCATTGTTTATTTCATAGGAATTAATAAGGTTTCCGATGTAAATTCTAGGACTATAAAATTGCAACAGCACTAGAAATAAAAAATTTAGACCCTCACAAAAAGAACTGAGGAGACAAATCACCGAATGGACTAGATATAAGGCAATACTAATAATGAGGTGTACACCTGCCTGCTTATATTGACAATGCGAAGTAATCACTAAGGAATAACTATCAAATATAGAGGATCAGATTTTCAGAGATAGGATCATAGGTGAGGCGAAAACAGGGAGAATCGCAATGGTTGAAGTCGACCATTGCAGGAGGATAAATGGAGTTCTACGAGAAGACCTTGCACAGTGGGGGTCAATCTAAGCAGGCACCGGATAAGGACGGACTCCTTCAGTGCCACCTCACACATTCCCAAGTGGGAACTGTTGCTGAAGGACTGCCCCCCCACACTGACATCTGGAGGCACGGGCACTCTCATGACAGGATGGAAAATCGTGCGATCTGGTGTACCCTGGAGGGGGTTGATTTTTTGGTGGAATATCGCTATTGTAAAGGAGTCTCATGTCAATCTTTCAAATGCTTTTCCTTTGGGGACAACCTTCCTGTAGAATGGGAGGGGGTGTATTGTTGAAGACTGAAGTAGCAGTTTGGAAAGGTAGAGATTTTTTGAGGCTTAGGCTGTTTGTACCCATTTCCTGTCGGAAAATCCACGTACAGACATACAAGGGGTTGCAGATGGTGGAACCTCTTAATTGAACATTCCATGCGGGGTCCAGTTGGCTCAATAATATAGAGGGTCCGGTGGTTTGTAACAATAGCACCCTTAAATGTATTGATCTCGATAGCCTTAACCCCGTGTCCCTTTATTGGTGGCATTGTCTGGGGACAACGAATGCTGGATTCTTCCAAAAAAGTGTGAAAAGGGGAAAATGTAGTACAAATGCCAATCGGAAATGTCAGTATGATATTTAGGAAAAAAGTTATGGAGGAATAAAGGCAGTAAAGTTGTTGGAGAAAAAGGTCCATCAGGGTTAGGTAAGAAATGAAAATGTCCGATGCAAAAATGCGAAACAAAATGTGAAGTGACATCTTATGGGGGGGGGAAAAACAAATACTAATCGGTTGGCTTGGACATGCCCTGACCATGGGGCCCCCGCTCCCCGCCCCCCGCTTTGTGAATGAAAGGGTTTGGGGGACATAATGTTGGAGTAAGTGGTGGAGACAAGGATGGAGGGTTTGGGGGACAAATGGGCGGAAATATAATAGGGAATGGATAGTGGATGGAAAGGGCGGACGTGAGTGAATAGAGATTAGTTCTAGGATGAAGAGTGGTTTGCCAGGTAAGGAAGGAAAAAAAATTGGACATGAGATGTTTAATGTTGGAGACAAATACAATACGGGAATGGGGAAGAGATACTGCCCACTGTCCCTCGGCTTGCCATTATAGGCCCCATCTTTAGATGAACAGGAGGGGGGCCACAGGTATGCAATACAATAGTGTCGTACCGGGGAGGGCGGATGGAAGGGTCTTCCACTGCCACCACACGGTTGCGGGGTGAGGATGACAGCGCCGCCTTCTTGGTGGCCCTCAAGAGAGGCGGGGGGGGGGGGGGGGACCAATACATTACCCACAGGGGGAAAGGGACGATCCGTTGTTCCTCTTGGTATAAAGAGCTATGGGCTCTCTGCCTTCCGAGAGCAAAGGACAGGAGGAGAAATTGCCAGGTCGCAACCTCCTTACTAATCCGGGCACATGGGGTCCATACTCAGGCGTGATTGTCGTCCATTCAGATGGGTAGGCAAAGATGCGAGCTCCAATAGATCTAAGGTTGGGTGGGAGCTCCTATGGGATGAGTTCAGGGTATGGTCATTCTTTTGCGCCCTGATACATACCAGACTGAATTCTTCTATATATGATCGTGAGCTCCATGCGGGCCGAGGGTCTCAAACTTTTCTGGTTCCACTATGAGCTCAAACAGTCATTGCCAAAGTGATATCCCGCAAAAAACAACGTTAAGGGAGTGACCATTCTAACATATAATGAATCCCTCTCTTATGTAGACATCATGACCTGGCTAAGCAGGTACGGAGAGGTGGTCCAGTTCCTGAGCAAGAACAGGGACAAGCATGGTAATTAGTCAGGGACCTGGACATTTCGCATGGGTCAGCTGAGCTAGCGGTTACGCCGGTAACATCGTCACTCACATCCCGTCCTCCACAAATAAGGCGCAAGGAGGCACGTCGAAAGGAGAGGGAGGGGGCTTCCCGGACCCATGCTGGGGATCTCTGACTTTGAACCCGGAAAGGACCTCCAATGTTGTTGAGACCCTGATGGAAAGCGACAGAGGAAGAGACCAGGAGCATGGAGAAGGAGGAGGAAGCTGCCCTCCCTGCAGCCTCTTATCACTCAGGGAGCAAAGAAGGGAGTGACTGGGGCGGAAAGGGAATGCGGCTCACGAAACAGAGTGCAAGGAAGGGGAAGGAGAGAAGAGTAGGTGACTCTCTTCGCTAGAAGTGGGATCACTCTATCCCTTATTCCAGTAGCAGGAATAAGGCACCCAAGGAAAGCTTGGTATCCCCTCTCTTGTCGAGGCCTTAATGGATAGCTTGTGGGGGAATGGAGGGACAGGCCTTATTGGTCTCTTGCGGCCGTGGATTTTGACCGGAAGGGTGGCGGGATCTTTTTACTGTACGTGGTTGAAGTGTTGAAGGGTTTATCGAGCTCGGAAGTGGGGTGGTGTCTAATCTTAGATCGTTCTTCATGTCTCGGGTCTCGATAAGATAACTTAAGTTTGATTATATGGGCCACAAACCGAATATGGGATAGGAATAAGTCTACTTTATGTGAAGGTTAAACCTCTTCCTTGTTATTTACGCAATGAGAAGCTTCAAGTCATCTTCGGATGGGGACTTCAATGCTCAGTCTGCAAGGTCCTCAGATTGGTGGAGGTTTCCGGAGGTGTCGTGGCTATGAATGCGTCGCGTGTTGAATAGAATAGTTAGTGAGGCTCGCCTGGTGGATGTGACCGCACATCAGGCACAACTGGCCTCGGGGTTTCACATACTATAGGGGTGCGTTTTGGTATGGTCTGATTTGAGAGGTTTATTATTTATAAGGAGGAATCGTGTATCGTCGCCTTTGTCTCGGGGGTGAGGTAGATTTCTCCGATCACTGTATCATTTTGTTTTCTTTGAATGTTTTAGAGACCCCTCGCATATGGAGAGGCTATTGGAAGGTGAATTCGTCGCTCCTGGAAGAAACAGAAATTAGACAATCCTTCGAGGACATCCTTCAGAGTCAGGTACATTACTGGAATATGTAGCAAGTAGACGCAAATCAGAGTGGTGGGAAATATATCTCATAAAAAGAGAGCTGAAAAGTTTCTTCCGCCTGACCCAAGTCTTAGGACGTCTGAACAGGTACCGCCTGTTTCAGAGTTAATGAAGGAAACTCGAGCAGAGTTGGTCTCGACTGGAGGTAAGCCACGAGAGATGTCCTGGGTGATAATCCTTCTCAAGAAATGTACTGTATGATAGATAAACATCCTTGGTTTTTGAGAGGGATTTTGTAAATACACTCGCCGGTTCTTACAAACAACTGCAGGATGTCAGTAGGTTGTATGATGGTGACGGCTCTAAGGACGTAAGGGATCTCTGAAACGGTCCTGATCAGTGATGCTGGAGATCGTTAGGTCCTTCTACTCACATCCTTGGGTGGAGGGATAATTGATCGAGACAACAATGCTCGCTTTTCCTCGCTAAAGGCTCATTCTGAACCTCTTGCTGGATGATTTGACAGGAGAGATCAAAGAAGAAGAAGTGAAGGGGGCGATTGAGGGCTTAGATCTTAAAAAGATCACAGGACCCGATGGCTTACCATCAGAATTTTACAAGACCTTTAAGGACATCTTGGTTCCCCTCTTGATGGAGATATTAAATGAGTGTCTCTCCTCGGGGATTTCTTGCAAACGTCATATGAAGGAGGTCTTGCCTCTGATCAATTAGGTCAACGGGTAAAAGATCCGTCCACATTTAGAATTGGACGTACACCATAGCGCTGCTCAAATGTGAACGGAAGATTCTGGCATAAGTGCTTTTCAATCAGGATGATAAATTATCGGCTCACAGCTCCTATCATTGGCTCAGCACTGCTCTATTCCCGGTCACAGCACCATTAGCGCTGCCCCAGGTGTCAGGGAGGCTGTGAAGTAGGGCAGGGCGGGTCACTGAAAGGGGTTCACACTGTTCTTGGATCAGACAAAACCTTTTGATCGGGTTAATCATGAGTTAATCATTCCTCTGAACTATGGCCTGCCGGGGAGGTTCGTAAATTGGTTAAAGACCTTGTAAAAAGGGGGTGAGACTTTTGCATTGGTGAACGGTTGGTTCAGGGCCAAGCCTTTACAGGGTGGATTGGTGTTCACTCAATCAGGCCTGTCCCTCTTAATGTCTCTGACGTGCCTTAAGCGCTCACAGTCGACCCATCTTAAAGAGTTAGGTATTGTGGACCGTTGGCGGGGGTGAGGGTCCAGAATCAACCGGGACAAGTGCTAGGGTCTCTGGTTGGGAGAAGGAGACCCTACCTTTAGTCTTCTTGGACCACCCTCCTGCGCTCCCAGGTAACAGTAAAGATTTTGTGTGAGGATTGAACTTCGGCCAGGTTAATACCCGAAAAAAATTGGGAGGACAGGAAAAACGTGCTCAGAAGGTGAACAGTGGAAGGGTTGGTCTGTGTTATAGCCTTTAGAGAGAGAGAAGTTAGTTCGTGTTTCAAATCTGCTTTTCTGCTCCCCGTTATTCATCTATCTGGGCAGCTCGTGTGCGCCTTTTTTCCGACTTTTTTTTGGACGCCGGGTTATTACAGTCCTGTTTTCTTCCCAGATGTTATGGGGGAATAGAATGGACCTAATCAGGATAGAGGTGACCAGACGAGGAGACTGGGGGGGTTAGGTATGGTTAACCCCGTGGTGTTCCTAACAAACACCTTTATTAAGAATCAAATATAGCGTGTCATGTGGACTGAAGGCCATTTTATGTGTGGATGGTCTCCTGTCGGGAATGTTTCAGTCTGTATTCCTAGGAATTGGAGTTTAGGGGTCAAGTGAAGGTCTTTCGCAGGTCACGTGAGTATTTCCTGGCTTATGTTACCCTGACTCTGAAGGTCATCTGCCGATGGGGTCTGGAGATGGTGGAGATAAGAACTCTAGCCAGGAAATCCCTGCTCGAGAGGGTATTATGACCCATTTCCGGAGACCATTGGCCCTCAAGGATTGCCCAGGCCAAAATCTGAGGGCGGGGTTAAGTTTATTGAATTCGGAGAGGATCCCTTTAAAGGTTTGGGATGTGGCCTGGCATTGCTTCCATGGAAAGCTGACATCTGGACCAGCTAAGGGAACTTAATGTTAGGTATATGGCCATGTTTCTTTGGAAAATATTGTATATAGCTTTTGTATATATAATTTTATTTAGTGCCGTATTGAAATGGTCCAACATTTAATAACAATAAAAGAGTTCCACCATTCACTATAGACTGACCCCCTCCTGTTCTGTAGAGATTACTTCTCCGCAGTCTCCTCCTCATCACAGGCAGGATTACACTGTCAGGTATCACCAGGATATATAGATAAACACAGATCCACATTCACTATAGACTGACTCCTCCTGTTCTGTAGAGATCACGGCTACCCGTGCGGTCTCCTATCTCAGGCAAGGTTACACTGAAGGTAAACACTACCTATAGATAACTCAGGATCAACATTCAATTATAGACTGAACCCTCTGTTCTGTAGAGATCATTTCCCCGCAGTTCCAACATACATAGTCAGGATTACTCTGACAGGTTTTACCTATATTTAGAGACACAGGAGCACTCATTCATATAGACTGACACCTCCTGTTCTGTTAGTGATCACTTTCTACACAGTCTCCTCATTCACAGGGCACGGATTACTCTGAAAGGGTAACACCTATATAATAGATTCCATAGGAACAACTCTGTCACTATAGTTGACCCCTCACCTGTTCATTTGAGATCACTTCCCAGCAGTCTGCTATCAACAGCCAGGATTACACTGACAGGTAAACCTCTTACTATAGCAACACAGTATGCCTACCAGTCACTATATGATACCACCTCCGTGTTCTGTAGAGATCACTTCCTGCTGTCTCCTCATCAAAGGCGATTTTCACTGACAGGTAAGACTCACCCTATATATAGATATCATCAGGATTCCACGCCTCATTCAACTATAGTTGACCCTCAGGCTTTGTTCTGTAGAGATCTATTCCCTTCAGTCTCATCACCACAGCAGAATTCACGGACGGGTAAACGCACCTATATTTAGATAACTTAGGATCCGCAATCATTCACTATAGGTACTGACCCTCTGTTCTGTAGCGAATCACTTACCTGCTCAGTCTCCTCATCACCAGGAAAGGATTACACTGTTCAGGTATCACCGCTATATACGAGTATATCATCAGATCCACACATTCACTAGAGACTGAACCTCCTGTTCTGTAGTGATTAACTTCTCCGCAGTCTTCTCATCCTCTCCTTTCACAGGCAAGTATTTCTCTCGTACAGGTATCACTACTATATAGGATAACACAGGATCCACCATTCACTATAGACTGAACCCTCCCCATGTTTGTTAGAGATCACTCTCGCAGTCTCTCCTCATCTACTGGCAGGATTACACTGTCAGGTAGCACCTATAATAGATAACACAGGATCCACCATTCACTTATAGACTGACACCTTCTGTTCTGTAGAGTTCCCTTCCTGCAGTCTACATCATCACAGGCAGGATTACACTGACAGTAACATCATTTAGTAAACAGGCAGCCTACCATCACTATAGACTGACTCCTCCTGTTCTCTAGAGATCACTTCTCTGCAGTCTCCTCATCACAAGCAGGATTACACTGACAGGTAACACCTATATACAGATAACACAGGATCCACCCGTCACAGTTGGTGGTAGCCGCAGCTCACCTTCTTTCTCTCTGCACTGCTCACAGGCTTTGACCATTGCTCTTTTCTATGATAAGCATTTCTCTATATACTATTAATCGTATCTCCTGTAATTCGGCATCTCATGCACTTGTGGATTTCCAGCTTCCTCCCTTGCGGGATGACTGTGGCCACTCGTGGATTTCCCTGAGTAGGTTGTAGGTCGGTCCTGACCACACGGCCTGTTGGTCAGCGCTCTGCCTTCCCCTTGTTCAGCCACAACCTCTAGCCTCTGGATCCTTTCACCTCCACCCTGGGTTGTTATGTTGGTCGATGGCTCTTCACAACCGGCTAGACGTTCAGAACACAAGTGACTGCTGCGTAGATATGTGACACCGAGTATTCTGCAATGCAGATGCAGAACAATTACGCTCCCAGCAAATGGAGGTTTACCTTGAACTGCTGAAAACAGAAGAGGAAAAGCAAAAAAACCAGACACATCCAATAAAGAAAATATAAATAACACACATGGGGCGAGCAGCCTCCAAGTTAACCCTTCTCTGCCACCTAGTGACTGTGAGAAACAAGGAGCTGAGCGCAGCTCTGGAGAGGTCTCTGCCTCCTAGAAGGGTCTCCAGAAAGATGGAAGCTCTGGGAGGTCTCATGTTTTGTTATATGAGTATTATTGCTTAGATATGAGAACATCTGCTGGGGGGGGGGCACTTATTTATTTCCTGCTGCTCGTATGTTTCCACCATAATCATCGCTGTATATATTGGGGGAGCTCTCGGTGCAGGGACAGAGGACCCCCCCCTCCGGACTCTAAGAACAAGGGTCTCTACAATTCCTGCTCCGCTGACTGCAATCAACGCCAGATCAATGCACCCATCCAATACATCCTGAGCCATGATCCAGTATGAGAGCTATCACAGGCAGAAAACCACTGTGTGCACGCAGTCCAACCGAGCAGCCGCAGACCCTTGGGTCCCTGTGCACATACAGGCTATGAGCCCCCGGCTCGCCAGTAGCTCTCCCTACATCTCTCCAACAATCCCCCAATATCTCATTCCCTCGTTCCTTACCTCCAATCTTACAGACAGTAATGAGCTTCTCACGGTGGCAGTGGCGTCAGTGAATGAGCCCCTGTCAATGTTGGACTGAGGTGCCTTGGGCCCACTGGTGGAGATGATTCCGAGGGCCCATTAGTGGATTCTGGGGCCCACCGGTTAATTCTGGGGACCCACCCTACATCTGCTGTACCTGCTTCTTGTCCTCTGCCTTTGGCTTTTTGCCCCTTTCTCTCCCCCAAGGATGCATATGCATTTACAGAGTAGCTCCAGGTCTGCCATGCTCAGGGGACTACTGTGAACTTCCCCTGTTCCCCTATGGGCTAGTCCGAACATGGCCCCTGTGCACCTCATACAGGACGATGAAGGAGGAGGAAATTAACTTTAAGACTGAGATTCGGGAGACAAATATCCATTTACTACATAACAAAAGAAGAAAGTGGCCTCACTGTAACAAAAAGTAAGTACACCCTAATAACAAGGGTTACATGACCCGGAGAGTCTACAGAAGACAATGCTCTGCAGACAGCCCCAAAGAAGACACAAAGAATACAAAACATAAGGACAATGGCAGAAAATACCATAAACATATCAAATTAGATAATATGGAAAGATGTTTCCAATAGGTCTCAAACTGCAGCCCTCCAGCTGTTGGGAAACTACAACTCCCATCATACCCACTGTTATAGATTATATAAATGCATCATGAGAGTTGTAGTTTCCCAACAGCTGGAGGGTCACAGTTTGAGACCCCTAGAACAAAGCAAAAGCCTGTGACATAGACCAAGAATACGAGTGACAAATAGGACTCTGTATAGACCCTGCACTAACAGTAGCTCTATGGAATAAAGAATGAGTGTATGGGATGTGGGATCACGGCTGGAGGAGGAAAGACCGCACGGGTTGTGCTGAAAGTCTCTGCTTCATCGGAGGCGGGGGGGGGGGGATTGCATTGTCATTTCCGTGCGGTTTCGCACTGTGGGACCTCGCTCGTCTTACGTTGTGCAGTTTCGATCATTGGTCGCACTTGGATAGCAGCTCTTTTACATGTGCCCGATATTTCATAATTAAATACTACAATGTGAGCACAGAACGGTAGTTTTATGTGTACACCGACTTGACTTATTGCTTATCTCTAACATCACTAATAATAATTTTGTTGCAATATTGAGGCACATTTATCAAGGCAGTTGCTCCAGAATTCTGGCACAATTTGCGCCAAAAAGAATATCGTCCATGCTTTACATGTGTTTTAGACAATGTCTAGACACTACTGCGCCTCATCCGACAAAGGAGCGTGGCTCTGTAAAAAGAGGTGTGTCTTATTGACAAGAGGGTGTGGCTTAGTGTGCAGAAAAAAAGCAGCAACTTAAAAATGTGTAAGGTTAGACTTGACAGTTTTAGCCTGGGGCAGATTTATGAACACTATGATAAATGCCACGCCCTGTAAAACTGTCTTAGAGTTAGACGCTGTGGATAAATCCGCCCCATTGTGTGTTCACATTTGTTACTTGTAACTTTATTTGTTTTGTTTGAATGTTGGCAGGACTGACTGTAAGGATAGCTTATCTGAGCGAAAAGTTGGATGGCTTGAAACGCGTCAGCCCTGAGAACCCTGAGGCCATCACACTATTTTTCCTTTTTAATATTGTTTTTAAAGAATTCTTATAAAGTTTTTTTTTTAATTTAAAAGTTTTTTTTTCCCTCGGATGCTGGATTATGTAGTAATGTGGATGACACCCAATATCCTCTCAGGCTCCCGCACATCTGGATTTATTATACCTGGAAACACAATTTCACTGATTCTGAGATGAGCTGGTTTTTTTTGCTGTTTTCATTTACTTATTTTTCTATTCAGAAATCTTCAGGGAAGCTTAGATTAAACCAATGGGCTCCACAAACCCCTTCCCAGCATTGGAGGATATAATAACCTAACGGCCACATGAATCTGCATTGGCAAATGAAAATGAGGATTGAACTAGTGAATAAAGGAGCTAAAAGAACATTTAGTATCGATGTGTCCACATTTGTTTGTGGTTTATTCCGCTTTGATACGGAACTGACACAATGTAACAAGGAAAGCTACAATGCACAACAGGACAGAGCACCCTCAGCTTTAAGGTGACGGGAATCGGGTTTGTTGATTTCAGAAGAACAATTGAGAAATTCTGCAACGAGATTATCACAGAACAAGTGAATACAGTGCAACAAATATACAGCCACCGATATAACAGACAATAGTACATATACCCAGCCAATCGGCACATGCAAGGGAGCGATGCCAGTGACAGAGCACACAAATACACTCAGAAATTACTATGGGAAAATACAAAGGGACAGAGATAACGAGTCAATGGAGACGACCAATGCAAACTTCCATAAAACATCACAGTTCACTACGGAAGGTGATAACAGTAACGTTACCTGAAAGGAGCCCCAGAGAAACTTTTAGGGCCTCTTACCCTTAGGATACACTTCATTAGAGTTAAAGGCGGTTTCTCACCATTCAGTTTCACAGTCACAGTCAGCTTTAGAATCACACTTCCTAGTAAGACTGTGGGTGGGCCTATAGTAGTGATTGACATATCAGTTCTGCTGTTCCAAACTATTCCTGTTAAACAACTAGTGCAAGAAATTTATAAAGTGTATTGCACGAGGCTGCAGGGCTCTAATGGGTGTTTACTTAGCTAAATGATAAGTTTCAAGTCAGTTACTAGAGATAAGGCTTTGCAGGAGGTGACTCACCATAATCGGAGTGAATGACTGATGGCAGCTTAGAGCAATGAGAGGAGCTCTAAGAGGAGATAAAATTATCCTTATTTCCCGAAAAAAGCAAAATCAACAAAGCAATGTATTTTTAAAAAGCCTTCAATTACCTGTCCCTACATATCAAAAGCCGATCATTGTAGTGAGAAAACTTCTAACATATGCCGTGGGGACTTTTTTTCATTCATTTTAACCTCCTTATAGCTCAGATTGTCAAACATCTTATGTTTTGGTGAAGCTACAATTACATTATATCATAAAATGTGAAATCAGGAGATTATTTTAAAAAGAAGTCCTTCCCCTTTGATTGTCTGTGAGAGGTAAGTTCAATTTCTGTACAGTATCAGGGAACGTAGAGCCGAGGGTGTGATCCGCTCTCTGAGACCACACGAAAGACTTGGGAAGGTCATTCAAAGTAAATGACCAAAATGGCAGAATCCAAATCACAATCCCGTCTGCAAGCTTCTCCATGGAACTTGTATTTATCAAGCTATTTGAATGCCCAGTACATACATGAATCCTGTATAAACCCAGTGAGACGCTTATGCTTTTCGGATTGACGTGCACCATAACTGAGGATTCAACTCAAACCGCGTAAGCGTCTTCCTGGATTTGCTCACAATTCATGTTTTGGGCTTCTAACAGCTTCATAAATACAAGTTTTGTCCTATGGGAAAGCTTGCGGGGTGGTTTGCTGTTCGGATTTTCTTCACATTTGTCCTATGGGGTAGATTCATACACAAGCAGCATTGGGAGAACACAGCACCCGCAGCAAATGTAAAGAGGTTCCCTAAGTCACTCAAATAGCTCAGAATTATAGTGGCCCCTAACTCCCTGCACCCTCGGCGTCCCCAGCACTGACCTTGCTGCTTTAACCCCTTAAGCCGAGCGCCTGAAAAGTACTTCATGATCGGCACATTTTGAGTTTTCCTTGCATTTCAACAGACATAACTTTTTTATTTTTTCAATGACGCAGTTGACTGAGGCCTCGTTTTATTCAGGACAAGTTGTACTTTTGGGGGGAATAGTTTACGTTCACTTATAAAGTATTGCAGAATTTTTTCAATTTCTTTTCAATTTTTTTCCAAATTAAAAAAAAAAATAAAAAATCACATTTCACACTTAATAACGTGTTAGATTAATTCTACAGGTTGTTACAGTCGTGTGGATGGCCAATATGTGCAGGGTTTTTTGTGTGTAATATATTTTTTCTTAAATATTTTTTTTTATGTTATTATTTATTTTTTTACTGCACAAACGTCGGACACGAGCAGCGAGGAAACAGCCACAATGCAAAGAAAACGACTTTGATTTTGTTGAATGCTTAAGTTATAAAGTCTGAGCTGATTGCGGCCAACGAGGTCACAGTCACCGGATGGAATTACTGGATCATAAAAGTCAAACCTGGACGCCAAATGCGGGTTCTCATTTTGCTGGATAGAAGCAGGAAATGAGGAGACAAATTGGATCAGTGATTGTTACAGAGATTCAGAGGCGCAGAACATCTATAACCGCGATAAGTACCTGAAATATAGGATCTCATTCCTCCCGGGATCACCCAGCCGAACACAGGAGGAATCCGCTCTGTTCTGTTCCTTTCCATTGCTATATCTCCGGTGCAAACATTGTCACCTGGACTATAGATGTACATATGCGGCATCAGTATCTACTCCGGTCCCTGAACTCTACTGCCGAACATCCTGTGGGACAGGTCCCCCCTCAGAACATTGCCCTTCACCTCCGCCATCTTTGCCCATTAATTCATCCGGGCACCATCTCCTCTCCAGGTAAGTAACACATCTGGACGGCCACATGATGCCAGGACCCCAAAGCAGAACATTGCCCATTACCTCCACCATCTTGTCCCAGTAATGCATCCTGGGGCCATCTCTTTACTAGGTAAGTGATTCACCCGGCCATCCACATGATGCTAGAACCCCCCAGCAGAACATTACCCATCACACTACCTCTGCCATCTTGTTTTCTTCCCATAATGCATCCTTGTATTATCTGCTCCCTAGGTAAGTGACGCACCCGGCCATCCACATGATGCCAGATCCCCCAGCAGAACGTTACCCATAACCTCCACCATCTTGACCTATTAATGCATCCTGGCACCATCTCCTCTCCAGGTAAGTGATGCATCTGGCCGTCCACATGATGTCAGGAATCCCTAGCAGAACATTGCCTGTCACACTGCCTCCACCATCTTGTCTTCTTCCCATAATGTATTCGGGTACCATCTCTTCCCCCGGTAAGTAATGTACCTTGCTGTCCACATAATGCCAGAACCTCCCAGCAGAACATTGCCTGTCACACTGCCTCTACCATCTTGTCTTCTTACCATAATGCATCCTGGCGCCATCTCTTCTCCAGGTAAGTGATGCACTCAGCCATCCACATGATGCCAGCACCCACCGGCAGAACATTGCCCATCATCTCCTCCATCTTGTCTTCTTCCCCTAGTTCATCCTGATGCCATCTCTTTTCTGGTTAGTGACTTATCAGACCAGGCCACCTTCTTCCATTGCTACATGCTCCAGTTGTGATGCTTGTGTGTCATTTAAGTTGTGGACACTGGTCAGCATGGGTCCTCTGGACAGTCTGCACCTCTGAGGACCCACAAACAGCAAGCTGTGATGCCAACTGTGGGCCCAATGGGCTAGCCTTCACCCCCATACACATAAGGCAGCAATGAGTCTTGGGCCCCATGATCCTGTCGCCAGTCACTGGTTGTCCTTCTTTGGACACTTTCTGAAGGTAAACATTTCACACGAATGATACCCACAAGACTTGCCGTTTTGGAGAAGATCTGACCAGTTGTCTACCCATCAAAACTTGGCCCTTGTCAGTGTTGTCCTTGACAATTTTTCCTGCCTTCCACACACCAGCTTCAAGAATTAACTAATATATTCTCCCTGAATCGGTACCATTGGCACCAGTAGTGTTGCTCGAATAACTCTCAGTTCAGTTTGGTCACAGTTTAGCCGAACTAGGGCCGGCCCAAATCTAAATCCCATCAAAGTCAATAGGAAAAATTCTGCAAGTGTTTTATGGCTTCTGGAAAGCACTTACACATACTAACTTACAGTAGATTTTGTTAATGGTACACAACAGTGAATTTTGGTGGATTTTGGTAATGGTACATAGCAGTACACAGCATTTGTCCTTCCCCGAGGTCCCTACTCCTGCCACCTAGCATACAGAGCTGAGCACAATTGTGGTGGATTTACTAGTAGTACACAGCAGATACATCCTTCTCGGAGGTCCCTATTCCTGCCTTACTACTATTACAGAGTCTGATGCACTATTGTGGTGGAATTTTGTAATTACAGCTATACACAGATGCATTTTTGCTTGGGTCCTACTTTCCTGCCACCTAGCATACAGAGCTGAGCACAATTGTGGTGGATTTACTAGTAGTACACAGCAGATACATCCTTCTCGGAGGTCCCTATTCCTGCCTCTTACTATACAGAGCTGAGCACATTGTGGTGAATTTTGCTAATATACAGCTAATACACAGATGCATCTTTTGCTGTGGTCCATATTCCTGCCTCCTAGCATGCAGAGCTGAGCAGACTGGTGGTGATGTTTGCTAGGGGTACACAATAGTACAATGCTAACATACACAGATGCGTCTTTTGGTCCATATTCCTGCCTCCTAGCATGCAGAGCTGAGCATAATTGTGGTGGATTTTGCTAGTAGTACACAGCTTACACAGCAGATATATTCTTCTCTGAGGTCCCTACTCCTGCATCTTAGCATACAGAGCTGAGCACAATTGTGGTGGAGTTTGCTAGCAGTACACAGCAGATACATCCTTCTCTGAGGTCCCTATTCCTGCCTCCTAGCATGCAGAGCTGAGCAGACTGGTGGTGATGTTTGCTACGGGTACATAACAGTACAATGCTAACATACACAGATGTGTCTTTTGGTCCCTATTCCTGCCTCCTAATATACAGAGCTGAGCATAATTGTGGTGGATTTTGCTGGTGATACAACATACACAGATGTGTCCTTCTTTGAGTTCCCTCTTCTTGCCTCCTAACCTACAGAGCAGAGCACAATTATATTTATAATATTATGGAGCTACCGCAGCTAACACAACAAGTTCTGCCAAAATCAAACTTAAATCAAATGACTAATATTTGGGTCCAATTTAACCGTGAATCAAATCTGAATTGCGAAACTGGTCACTAGACAATCAGTGCTATGTGCTTCACCTGTCAGTGGTGTTAATGTTCTGGCTGATCAGTATATATATATATATATATATATATATATAATATATATATATATATATAATATAATATAATATATATATATATATATATACATACTGTACATACACAAATGGACGTACATATTTGCAGATACTGTCAAAATCAAGTAGAAAGTTGTTCTATACGTAGAGTAAATCGACATCTAAAACAAGTAATGATATTGTCATGAAGACAAGGCTTTTGTGTGTTTCTATGGTAACGGCGAGTTCACATTCTGAGAATTTCTTGTCGCTGCGCCGCACGTCTTACACACGAGTCATAAGGAGCGATGCCAGGAGCTGTTGTATGGCAGCATTGTGGCTGGATCAGGTTCTGCATGTCAATCCGTCATGTCTCCCCGAGGGGAGCTCGGCCAGTCCCGGACTCCATCATTATATCATTTACATTAGTTCAATGGTTATTTCTTCCCTAAATATCAAAGATGTAAGCAGAACAGCTGCATACCTGCCTGAGGGGAGCTATCTATATGCCTGCCTAACAGAGGGGAGCTATCTATATACCTGCCTGAGGGGACCTGTATATACCTGCCTAACTGAGGAGACCTGTATATACCTGCCTAACTGAGGGGACATATACAGTATATATACCTGCCTAACTGAGGGGACCTGTATATACCTGCCTAA
This sequence comes from Phyllomedusa bahiana, assembly GCA_025379985.1. Taxonomy (NCBI): domain Eukaryota; kingdom Metazoa; phylum Chordata; class Amphibia; order Anura; family Hylidae; genus Phyllomedusa; species Phyllomedusa bahiana. The sequence continues at coordinate 17,718 of JAODAL010031026.1, read as the reverse complement.
CTGAGGGGACATATACAATATATATACCTGCCTAACTGAGGGGACATATACAGTATATATACCTGCCTAACTGAGGGGACCTGTATATACCTGCCTTACTGAGGGGACATATACACTATATATACCTGCCTAACTGAGGGGACCTGTATATACCTGTCTAACTGAGGGGACCTGTATATACCTGCCTAACTGAGGGGACCTATATATATAAATACCTGACTAATTGAGGGGACATAAAAATACCTGCCTAACTGAGGGAGCATATATATACCTGCCTAACTGAGGGAGCCTATATATACCTGCCTAACTGAGGGGAGCTATCTATATACCTGCCTAACTGAGGGACCTGTATATACCTGCCTTACTGAGGGGACATATATACACCTGCCTAACTGAGGAGACCTGTATATACCTGTCTTACTGAGAGGACACATATATACCTGCCTAACTGATGAGGGGACATATATAAATATACCTGCCTAACTGAAGGGACCTATAGAGCTTCCAATCTGAGGGGACCTATAAGCCTACCTGAGGAGACCTATATAGCTATAAGTAAGGAGTTGTTGGAAAAGTGAGGATTCCATGATATCTGTGTCCAAATCTTCAGGGATGAGCGTGGCCGGGAGAAGTCAGCATGAAGGTGTGGACTGGATGGAGAAGAAAAGGGAACATGAACGACTCATTGGAGAAATATCCCCTAAACGTCACTAAATGTACCTGAACTGTAATCACCTATATGTCTGCAAAGTGTAATGGTTTATATTCAGTAATGGTGTGACGGTATTATTCAGTCTCTATATAGTGGTGAAATGTGGTCATGGTGTTGTGGTATTATTCAGTCGCTATGTGGTGCTGTTATGTGGCCATGGTTGTAGCAGTATTATTCAATCACTATGTAGTGTGGTGGTATTATTCAGTCACCATGTGGTAGTGATATGTGGTCATGGTGTTGTGGTATTATTCAGTTACTATGTGGTGGTGACATGTGGTTATGGTGTGGTAGTATTATTCATTCACTATGTGGTGGAGTTACTTGGTCATGATTTTGTGGTATTAGTCAGTCACTATGTGGTGGTGATATGTGGTCATGGTGTTGCGGAATTATTCAGTCACTATGTGGTGGTAATATGTAATATGTGGTATGGTGGGCCCTTATTCAGTCACATGTTGTAAAGAGGTGGTGGATTTTTTGTGTCATGGGTGTGGTGTCATTATTCAGTCACTATGTGGTGGTGATATGTGGTCATGGTGTTGTGGTATTATTCAATCACTGTCGTGGTGATATGTAATGATGGTGTGGAGGCATTATTCAGTCACTATGTGGTGGTGATATGTGTTCATCATCTTGTGGTATTATTCAGTCACTATGTGGTGGTGATCTGTGGTCATGATGTGGTAGTATTATTCAATCACTATGTCGTGGTGATATGTAATGATGGTGTGGAGGCATTATTAATTCACTGTGTGGTGGTGATATTTGGTCATGGTGTGGTGTCATTATTCAGTCACTATGTGGTGGTGATATGTGGTCATGGTGTTGTGGTATTATTCAGTCACTATGTGGTGGTGATCTGTGGTCATGATGTGGCAGTATATGGTCTTAATTATTGGTAATTTTAGCCTTTTATACTCACTACTTTGTGTTATAACTTTTGATACATTTTTTTATATATATATGGTATAAAATGTATCATTCGGGGAGGGGGACATCTATAGACCTTTTATGTTTACCGCCCCTGCGCTCCATATTGATATTAGATTAGTGTGATGATGTCATCACATCGTCTGTATAAGTTGAAGCGAGACCGAGCGTGGACACTGTACAAGGGGCGGAGACAGCGAGGCAAAGTGGGCCTCTAAAATCAACTCCCCTGGTGGGCCGTAGGCACCCTAGTCCGACGCTGCTTCAGAGGCTCACCACAACTTCAATCACACCAGGGAACACTACCAGGACCCACATAGTGAGGGGGGAAGGAGATACAACCTTCAAAAGGGAGCAGCCACTGCACCCTCCCCCGGCCTCCCATAGGGGACCCCCCTCATCAACCAGGGATCCCTCCACATAGTGAGGGAGAAGACACTTCAGAGGCAGCCACTCATCACACCAGGGATCCCTCCACAAAAGTGAGGGAGAAGACACTTCAGAGGCAGCCACTCATCACACCAGGGATCCCTCCACATAGTGAGGGGAGAAGACACTTCAGAGGCAGCCACTCATCACACCAGGGATCCCTCCACATAGTGAGGGAAAGACACTTCAGAGGCAGCCACTCATCACACCAGGGATCCCTCCACATGGGGAGGGAGAAAGACACTTCAGAGGCAGCCACTCATCACACTAGGGATCCCTCCACATAGTGAGGGGAGAAGACACTTCAGAGGCAGCCACTCATCACACCAGGGATCCCTCCACATAGTGAGGGGAGAAGACACTTCAGAGGCAGCCACTCATCACACCAGGGATCCCTCCACATAGTGAGGGGAGAAGACACTTCAGAGGCAGCCACTCATCACACCAGGGACCTCCAGTGTCCACCGTGCCACACTGACTGAGGGGGACACAGTACAGCTAAAGGAAAGATACAGCAGGTGGTGCAGTACTAACAGGATTCCCGAAATATCTGCCAATATCAGCATTGAGTATAAATACAGAATATTGCTCTAACTTCTTCTATTGTTCTAACAATATTATTTAACCCCTTTAACACATATGAGGAATGATACAGAAAGATGAGATATATAGTTACAGTAGATACGAGAGATATAGACTCATAGATAGTTATGTGATAGATTATATAGTTAGAAAAATAGATTGATAGATACAGGATCGATAAACCTATGAGATCTGAAGAGAAATATCTCGATAGATAGATAAATAAGAAAGACACAAAGTAAGAAACAAAGAACCATTGGATCACCCAGAAGTCATGACACCACATACATTTTATACTGTAAATTCCAGAAGTCAGGACACCCCCGACATTATATACAGAAACTCCCAGAAGTCAGGACACCCCTCACATTATAAGCAGTATCGCCCAGTAGGCAGGACACCCCTCACATTATATACAGGATCTCCGAGAAGTCAGTACACCCCTCACATTATATACAGTAACTCCCAGACGTCAGGACACCCCTCACATTATATACAGCATCTCCCAGAAGTCAGGACACCCCTCACATTATATACAGCATCTCCCAGAAGTCAGGACACCCCTCACATTATATACAGAATCTCCCAGAAGTCAGGACACCCCTCACATTATATACAGCATCTCCCAGAAGTCAGGACACCCCTCACATTATATACAGAATCTCCCAGAAGTCAGGACACCCCTCACATTATATACAGCATCTCCCAGAAGTCAGGACATCCCTCACATTATATACAATAACTCCCACAAGTGAGGACACCCCTCACATTATATACAGCATCTCCCAGAAGTCAGGACACCCCTCACATTATATACAGCATCTCCCAGAAGTGAGGACACCCCTCACATTATATACAGCATCTCCCAGAAGTCAGGACACCCCTCACATTATATACAGTAACTCCCAGAAGTCAGGACACCCCTCACATTATATACAGCATCTCCCAGAAGTCAGGACACCCCTCACATTATATACAGCATCTCCCAGAAGTCAGGACACCCCTCACATATATATACAGCATCTCCCAGAAGTCAGGACACCCCTCACATTATATACAGCAATCTCCCAGAAGTCAGGACATCCCTCACATTATATACAATAACTCCCAAAGTGAGGACACCCCTCACATTAATACAGCATCTCCCAGAAGTCAGGACACCCCTCACATTATATACAGCAATTCCCAGACGTGAGGACACCCCCCACATTATATACAGCATCTCCCAGAAGTCAGGACACCCCTCACATTATATACAGTAACTCCCAGAAGTCAGGACACCCCAGACATTATATACAGTATCTCCCAGAAGTCAGGACACCCCTCACATTATATACAGTAATTCCCAGAAGTCAGGACACCCCTCACATTATATACAGTATCTCCCAGAAGTCAGGACACCCCTCACATTATATACAGCATCTCCCAGAAGTCAGAACAACCCTCACATTATATACAGTATCTCCCAGAAGTCAGGACACCCCTCACATTACATACAGTAACTCCCAGAAGTGAGGACACCCCTCACATTATATACAGCATCTCCCAGAAGTCAGGACACCCCCGACCCTGACACAATGTAAAGTAGTCAGTGCCCGGCTGGTATCACAGGGAAGAACTCACAGCATCAATGGCTATGGGGAAAAAAGTGAAGACACCCCTAAGGGACCACAAAAGTGAGGACACCCCTAAGGGACCACAAAAGTGAGGACACCCCTAAGTAACCACAAAAGTGAGGACACCCCTAAGAGACCGCAAAAGTGAGGACACCCCTAAGTGATACAATGTAAAGTAGTCAGTGCCCGGCTTGTATCACAGGGAAGAGCTCACAGCATCAATGTCTATGGGGACAAAAGTGAGGACACCCCTAAGAGACCGCAAAAGTGAGGACACCCCTAAGTGATAGAATGTAAAGTAGTCAGTGCCCAGCTTGTATCACAGGGAAGAACTCGCAGCGTCAATGTCTATGGGGACAAAAGTGAGGACACCCCTAAGTGACAAGAAAAGTGAGGACACCCCTAAGTGATACAATGTAAAGTAGTCACTGCCCGGCTTGTATCATAGGAAAGAGCTCACAGCATCAATGTCTATGGGGGCAAAAGTGAGGACACCCCTATGTGACCACAAAAGTGAGGACACCCCTAAGTGATACAATGTAAAGTAGTCAGTGCTCGGCTTGTATCACAGGGAAGAACTCACAGCATCAATGTCTATGGGGACAAAAGTGAGGACACCCCTAAGGGACAGCAAAAGTGAGGACACCCCTAAGTGATACAATGTAAAGTAGTCAGTGCTCAGCTTGTATCACAGGGAAGAACTCACAGCATCAATGTCTATGGGGACAAAAGTGAGGACACCCCCTAAGGGCATGGGCAGGGAGGTCACTAGAGCTTCACAGGTTACAGCCACTGGAATCCTCTTCCCTCCTCCATGACGACAGCTGGTGGATGGTAGAGACCTTGTGCTCCTCCACCTTCCATTTGAGGAGGCCCCACAGATGCTCCATAGGGTTTAGGTCTGGAGACGCTCGGCTTGTCCAGCACCTTTACCCTCATTCTCTTTAGCAAGGCAGTGGGGGGGCTTGGAGGTGTTTGGGGTCGTCATCATGTTGGACACTGCCCTGTGGCCAAGAAGGGAGGGGATCATTCTCTGCTTCAGGATGTCACAGTACATGTTGGCATTCATGGTTCCCTCAATGAACTGTAGCTCCCCACAGCTGGTAGCACTTATGCAGCCCCAAACCATGACACTCCCACCACCATCCCGGACAGTAGCCAGACACACTTGTCTTTGTCCTCCTCACCTAGTTGCCGCCACACACGCTTGACACCATCTGATCCGTTTCTCTTGGTCTCATCAGAGCACAGGACATGGTTCCAGTAATCCATGTCCTTAGTCTTCTTGTCTTCAACAAACTGTTTACAGGCTTTCTTGTGCATAATCTTCAGAAGAAGCTTCCTTCTGGGACGACAGTCATGCAGACCGATGCATTGTGCGGTGCATGGTCTGAGCACTGACATTTTGAATACCCCCCAGCCCCACCCTACCCCTGTAACTCTGTAGCAATGCTGGCAGCACTCATCTCTGGATATGACGCTGAGCATGTGCTCTCAGCTTTTTTGGTTGACGTTGGCCTGTTAACACCAAACTGAACACACCTGCTCCCTATTCACACCTGAGATCTTGTAACACTAATAAAAAGACTCTTACTGAGGTTTACTCATTGGTTAAACTCCTGCTGTCACAGGGAAGAATCAGCTCTGAACCTCTTAGTTAAAGGGTTTTTTCTTTATTGGAAAACGCGTTTCATGCACTTGGCACTTCATCCAGTTCCAGATCGGATGTACAGCGCTCCCAGCTTGCACCAGAGCCTGCCGCAAGGTTGGTTGGGCTTTGCTGTGGGACACCCCCATGTGTAGATCCTCGTGGTGACAGCTGACGGATGTGTGACACAGAAGGATGAGGCAGAGGTTTAGTCACAGTATGGGCAGACGGTCATGGCAGGTGGCAGACAAGTCAGGAATGAAGTCAGAGGAAATGGCAACAGGCACACGATCCAGAGAAACGCACAGGACTGGTCGGGCAGCAAAGCGAAACCAACAACTGGAAAAAAGGTTGAGAGGTGTCCTAAAAGATCTATGGACTGTGGTGATTCGGCAGAGAAGGATAGAATTGCGTGCACTGGCTCTTTCTATCAAAGATAGTCAGCGCGCATGCCCCCAAGTGTTCATCTGGGAGAATGCAGCCGCAGAGGTAGGGGAAGGACGCTGGTAAGATTGAGCAAGAGGTGACAAGAGGTGCGGGGGCATTGATCAAAATAGGTATGGAGAAGCAGCCGCAATCATGGACCATGTGCCAGACTGCGACAAACATTGCTAAAGCCAACTTTTCTTTCACTTTGTTTCGGCATGCTGTGGGTGAATCTATAGCAGTGATTAGCATATTAAGCTTCTCTATAACTAGCTAAGACATTACAAAGACAGAGTGTATGAGATTTAATCTTCAGTAAACAAAGCTATAAAGCTTTCAGAAGTAAAAACTATTTTATCCATTGGTGAAGATGTAACAAGAAGGGGGAAGTAAAGAACAGGGCCCCCCCAAAAATGACAATGGGAAGGGACGATTGTAGGGGCCGGTTTGGAATATAAATTACTATTAATGGTTGGGTCTGTCCACACCCCACCCAATTTAAAGGGGTCAGAAACAGGTAGATCAATGGCAAAATGGGAAGGGGTCGTGGCAAAAGAGATGTAAATTAAAGGTGCAATGTTGCGGAAAAATAACCCATAATATCAACCCATAACACTAGATTCAAAAAGGGTCTACCTTATAAGGGTAAAACAGCCATCTTCTTCATTTGGTAGTGGCCTCGGCCCACACAAGCATGGGCCCCCAGGTTGGGGGAATGTTTTTTTAATTTCCCCAAAATTCAGAACTCATTGGGGACATCTATAAATGCGGCTCCCCAGTTTTTGAAGCCCCATCTGACAGTGATCAATAGTCAGCCCCGCCCTTGGGCGTCGCACTAGGCAAACATTTTTTAAAGTGGAAAGAATGCTCCAAAAATTTTCCCGCCAAACTACCCTAGACATCCCTCCAGGTGAGAAAAGTTTTTGGTGCATAAAAATCTTTCCTCCATACTTCATATTCTACCTTCTAAATTTAAATCTTTTCATTTCTAATTTTTTTAAAAACAAAAGCCAAACATATTCCCCCCCAATCATTTTTTACATCCCACCCAAAATTAAAAATTCCCAAGAAACCTATACATTTTTTTATATTTAGATATCAGTATTTTGGGGAGGGGTGCTGCACTGCTGTGTCCGGGGACCCATAATGCTGCCCTGGTGAGAATAATATCTGAAGCTCCTGAACAGATAAAATATGGAAAACTCGGCTCCAATTTTGTAGCCCCAAAATGTTTTAAGGTCCAACGATCCCTTTAACCCCGGCAATTTTTTTGGGGGGGGTGGAGGGGAGCAGCATGAACCTTTTTCCCCACACAAAAAACCCCCTTAACAAACACTACATTCCATTTAGGACCATGTAGGAAAATTTTTGGGAAATAAAAGGACTAGACCCCCCCAAAAAAACAAAATCACCAAACCCAGGAAAAAAAAACAAACAAAACAAAAACCAAAAACACCCTTAAACAACCCAAAAGAATGAAGCCCGGAGACCTGCGCCCCCCTCGCACGCCGTCTGCAGAATCTAAATAACAAGGGGAGAATAGACTTCCCAAGACTCTGTTCCCAGTCAATTAATTCTTCCTCATTCAATTCAAAGTTCAGCAGGTGTCAGAATTTTTTCCTGTTCGACTCCATGAAACCAAATTAAGTGGATAAAAGGGTTGCAAAGCATGAGGGAAAGCCCATTTTGCTTTTGGGAAAAAAGGGTAATGTATCCATTGAAATGACAGCCCTGGAATTAGACGTACGCCGAGCACTGCCGACCGGCGTCAAAGAGATGCAGTTCTTGAGAACGTTTTCTTTGAGGCTTTACAAATGTCACCTAATGGAATTTTAATAGTGAATATGAACCTGGAAGCAGCGGAGAAAAACCCACGTCAAAATGTAACCCCCAATTGTTTTTTGTTTCCCGTATTTATGGAAAAAAAGCTACAAAAAATGACACCCGGTGATGAACGCAAAAAACTAGGATATCCAGAATATTTTCTGTGATATCTCGAAAAATTTCCCCGTGATTCTAGAAACATTATCCTGTGATACTCAGAATATTTCTTATGATTCTCAGAACATTTTCCCGATACCTCGAATATTACCCTGTAATATCTCAAATATTATCCCTGATATCCAAAATTATCCCTGTGATATTAGAATATTATCTCTATGATATTCAGAACCCTTATCCCTGATCCTCAGAATTTATTTTATGATATCTCAGAAAATTATCCTGATACCTCAGGGAAAATTATCCCTGTATATCTCAGAATTACCTGAATGCAGCATATTATCCCTGTGATATCTCAGAATATTATCCCTTTGATATCTCAGAATATTATCCTTGTGATATCTCAGAATATTTTCCCTTTGATATCTCAGAATATTATCCTTGTGATATCTCAGAATATTTTCCCTGTGATATCTCAAGAATATTATCCCTGATATCTCAGAATATTATCCCTGATATCTCAGATTATCATCCCTGTGATATCACAGAATATTATCCCTGTGATACATCAGAATATTATCCCTGTGATATCTCAGAATATTATCCCTGATATCTCAGAATATTATCCCTGTGATATCTCAGAATATTATCCCTGTGATATCTCAGAATATTATCCCTTTGATATCTCAGAATATTATCCCTGTGATATCTCAGAATATTATTCATGTGATATCTCAGAATATTATCCCTTTGATATCTCAGAATATTATCCCTGTGATACATCAGAATATTATCCCTGTGATATATCAGAATATTATCCCTGTGATATCTCAGAATATTATCCCTGATATCTCAGAATATTATCCCTGATATCTCAGAATATTATCCCTGATATCTCTGAATATTATCCCTGTGAAACCTCAGAATATTATCCCTGATATCTCAGAATATTATCCCTGATATCTCTGAATATTATCCCTGTGATATCTCAGAATATTATCCCTGTGATATCTCAGAATATTATCCCTGTGATATCTCAGAATATTATCCCTGTGATATCTCAGTATATTATCCCTGATACCTCAGAACATTATCCCTGATACCTCAGAACATTATCCCTGTGATATCTCAGAATATTGTCCCTGTGCTACCTCAGAATATTGTCCCTGATATCTCAGAATATTATCCCTGATATCTCAGAATATTATCCCTGTGATATCTCAGAATATTATCCCTGTGATATCTCAGAATATTATCCCTGATATCTCAGAATATTATCCCTGTGATATCTCAGAATATTATCCCTGTGATATCTCAGAATATTATCCCTGTGATATCTCAGAATATTATCCCTGATATCTCAGAATATTATCCCTGTGATATCTCAGAATATTATCCCTGATATCTCAGAATATTATCCCTGTGATATCTCAGAATATTATCTCTGATATATCTGATTATTTTATCTGTGATATCTCAGAATATTATCCCTGTGATATCTCAGAATATTATCCCTGTGATATTGCAGAATATTATCCTTGTGATATCTCAGAACATTATCCCTGATATCTGTAACGGGTACGGTGGATTCGCTGGACCCCCGCAAGCGATGATACCTAAGCCACGCCAGGGAACGGAATCTAAGTAGCCCCCGGTTTTCACCAGAGCCCGCCGCAAAGCGGGATGGACTTACTGCGGCGTGAGACTACCAGGTCGTTACCCCTGACGTGACTTGCTTGCGGAGGGGGCCCGGGGTACTGCGTGGTACAAAATGTAATCCATGAGGCGAAGTCGGGAAAAGGCAGAAGGTCAGGCAGGCAGCAGAGGTTCGTGGTCAGAGGCGGGCGGAAGTCAGGGCAGGCGGCAAGCAGGCAAGGTCTGGAAACGTGGGGGACGGACTGAACACGGGTAAGCAATACGGACACTAAGGCACACCAAACACTCTCTAACCCACCCCAACGGAACTAGCAGGAAGTGCAGGGGGCGTACCGCAAAAATAGAACCAGCGCCTGATAATTGACCAATTATCGGGCGCTGGCCCTTTAAATCTAGAGAAGCCGGCGCGCGCACGCCTAAAGCACAGGGGCAGGGCGCCCGGCGGCTGGACAGGCGGGGACAGCTTTCCCCACGGAGCGCGGACGGGTAAGAGGGGAGCGGCGCTGGGGCCGGGACAGGAGCGGGGTTGGTCGCGGGCAGCTGCAGCCGCCGCCCCCGGCACCCTGCGGCCGCGGGGGGCAGCGGGGCCCGCGACCCCCGTGACAGTACCCCCCCCCTTAGGTTCCCCCTCCTTTTTGAAACCTAGAGAGAAGGTCAGGGACAGGTTGGCCTCAGGTTCCCAGGACCGCTCCTCCGGCCCGAACCCCTTCCAGTCAATGAGAAAGAACGCTTCCCCTCACTGCTCTGCGCCAGCACCTCCTTGACCTCAAAAGATGTTATCAGATTTGGGCCACCGGAGAATGCGAGACAGCTCCAAGGGAGAAGTGATACAGAACCACAGGCATGAGTAGCGAGACATGGAAGGCTTTCGGGACACGCAGTGTGGGAGGCAAGCGGAGCTCCCTTGTAGGATACCGGGTTAAGCTCCCGGAGTACTACAAAGGGACCCGAAACTTAGGCCCCAACTTGTAGCTGGGCACTTTGAAGCGGATGTATTTTGCCGATAGCCAAACCCTATCACCCGGCTTAAATACGGGAGGATGGTCTCCGGTCCCCTATCGGCCTGAAGTTTAGTGCGGGAGGAGGCCCGTAAAAGGGCCCTGTCGAGTAACTTGCCAGAGTGTCTTGATGTCCCGTAACTTGGGCATCCACAGCAGGGATGTCACACGGGGAAAGGCCAGAGGGAGAGGTGGGCAGGGATGCAGCCCAAACACAATAAAAAAGGGGAGGCTCCAGCGGATTCAGAATCTAAAGGAATTATGGGAAAATTCCGCCCAGGGGAGGAGGTCAGACCATTTAAATCCTGGCGAGCGGACACAAAATGTCGCAGATAAGTACCTACAATTTGGTTGACCCTCACCACCTGCCCATTGGTTTGGGTATGATATGCAGAGGAGAAGTCCAAATGAATCTGCAATTGAGCACACAGGGCCCGCCAGAATTTTGATACAAACTGGACCCCCCTATCAGAGACGATATGCAACGGGAGCCCATGTAGTCGAAAGATGTGGGGGAAAGAAGTGCTGGCTAGCTGGGAAGCGGGGGGCAACCCGGGCAGAGGAAACAAGTGGGCCATTTCGAAAATCTGTCGACTACTACCCAGATGACCGTTTTAAACCTGAGGAGGCTGGGAGGTCAGTAACAAAAAAATCCATCGCAATATGCGACCAAGGTCTTTCTGGCACCGGGAGAGGCAGGAGCAGACCCGCGGGTTCTACCGAGGGACCTTGTTACGGGCACAGGAGTCACAGGCCAGGACAAAGTCTCTAACGCCGAGCGAGAGTGGGCCACCAATAGTACCGGGAGATTAGTTGCTGAGACTTATGGACTCCAGGGTCCCCAGCGGTTCGCGAGGCATGTCCCCACTTCAGGATACGAGGCCGCATAGCAGGGCGTACATAGGACTTCCCGGGAGGAGGTGTCGAAGGTCCACCGAGCCACCGTGAGGAGACGCTGGGGAGGAATTATATGCTGCAGAGGCGGCTCCAGCCCCACCTTGTCAGAGGATCTAGAGAGGGGCGTCTGCTCTTATGTTCTTGCCAGCCGGTCGAAAATGAAGAAGAAAATCAAATCTGGCAAAAAAAGAGTGACCACCTAGCTTGCCGAGGATTCAGCCGTTGGGCAGACTGTAGAGGTAGAAAGATTCTTGTGATCGGAAAAATATATCGGTGGGGTGACGGGCTCCCTCCAGCAGGTGCCGCCCATTCTTCCAGGGCCAATTTAATTGCCAGCAATTCCCGATCTCCGATAGTATAGTTTTTTTCGGCTGGGGAGAAGGTTCTGGAGAAGAAGCCGCAAGTACGTGGTTTTCCGGAGGGGGACTTCTGGAGGAGAACCGCTCCTGCACCTACCGAGGAGCGGTCTAAACCCCGAGATAAAGGGGCGTTGTGGGTCGGCGAGCAGCACTGGTGCAGAAAACGAATGCTGATTTGAGGCGATCAAACGCTTCTTGAGCCTCAGGTGGCCATGATTAGGGGTTGGCATTTTTCTTTGTGAGGGCCACCAGCGGGGCCCCGAGCGTGGAGAAATGAGGAATGAATTGTCTGTAAAAGTTTGCGAAACCCAAAAATGTTGGATGGAGCGGAGACCCACAGGTCGAGGCCATTGTAGGACCGCAGACAACTTTGAAGGGTCCATTTGGAGACCTTGATCCGAAACTATGTAACCCAGGAAGGGCAACGAGGTGCGTTCGAAGAGGCATTTCTCTAGTTTAGCGTATAGCCGGTGGTCATGGAGACTTGAGTACCTGGGGGACGTGGAGGCGGTGAGTCTCCAGGTCAGGGGAGAAGATTAAAATATCGTCAGATAGACAATCACGCAGACGTAAAGGAGGTCTCGGAAGATTTCATTAACAAAAAATTCTGGAAACCGCTGGAGCGTTTTCAGAGGCCAAATGGCATGACGAGGTATTCAAAATGGCCATCTCTGGTAATTTAAAAGGGTGTTTACACTCGTCGCCTTCACGAATACGAATCAGTTTATATTTCCCCTCGTAGGTCCAACTTGGAAAAAAGCTTCGCACCCCCCGCAAGCGATCGAACAGTTTCCAGATCAGCGGCAGGGGGTATCGATTCTTGATAAATAATTTTATTAAGTCCCCGGTAATCGATACATGGTCGGGAGAGAACCATCTTTCTTTTCTACAAAGAAAAATCCACCCCCGCGGGCGAGGAGGACTTACGAATGAATCCCTTCCGGAGGTTCTCTTGGATATATTCGGACATAGCCTTAGTCTCCGGAACAGAAAGAGGGTAGACTCTTCCTCGGGGAGGAGTTGTCCCAGGAAGCAGGTCAATGGGGCAATCGAACGGCCGGTGCGGAGGTAGAGTTTCGGCCTGTTTTTTTTTTGGAAAAAACATCGGCCAAGTCCTGATACGGGGCGGGAAAGACCCGACAGAGGTTTTGAAGAGTTTACAGGAGCGGACCGAAGGGCAGAACGGAGAACCGAAAGGGAGCACGAGTGGCACGCAGGGCCCCAAGGATAATTTCGCCCATGTTCCAGTCCAAGGTCGGAGCATGCTGTTGCAACCATGGAAGGCCCAGGGAAATCTCAGAGGCAGAGCGAGGCAGGGCCAGCAGCTTCAGAGTTTCCTTGGTGTAGAGCGCCAATCTGTAGAGAGAGAGGCGCCGTGCAGAACCAAAACACATCCCTTAAGGCATTCGCCACTAACAGAGGAGACGTACCATGGGTTTCTGCAAAGGGGTCACCGGAGACGATACTTGGAGACCAGAGCCTGGCTGATAAAGTTCCCTGCGGACCCGGAATCAAGGAAGGCGGTGGCCTGGAAGGTGCTGTCCGGTGAAATTCCACAGACTAACGGGAATGGTCAGACGGAGAGATCTGCACAGACACCTAGGGACGCCCCTCCTGCGAACCCTAATGTGCGCAAGTTCCCCGGACGCCACGGACAGTCCCCAATAAAGTGGGGCCCGAACCGCCACAGTAGAAGCATAATGCCTCAGCGACGCTGGCAGTATTCTTCCTGGGACAGGTGGGCTCTCTCGATTCGTACGGATACATCCTCCGGAACCTTAGGCAGAGGTAGTGGAGAACATGGAAGACGGGAGCCCAAAAGGGAGTAGCCGGCGTGAGCGGGCGACCCCCTGTTGAAGACGAGCTCCTGTTGTCTTTCCGCAAACCGAATGTCTATTCGAGAGGCCAACTGAATCAGTTCACCAGAGTAAGACGGAAGATCCCGACCAGCGAGCTCATCCCTTTAAAATTTGGGCCCGAGAGGCCTTGCCAGAAGGTTGCCACCAGGGCCTCATTATTCCAAATTCAGTTCAGAGGCAAGGGTGCGGAACTGCACGGGGAGTAGGGGACCCACAGTGGATTTTGCCCTGACGGAGACGGAGCAAAGCCGCCGCGTGGAGGAGGCACGGCCAGGTTCCTCAAAGACGGTGCGGAACCCCTGGAGGAAGGTTTGTAGATTCGCCGTCTGTGGAAACACTCGGTCCATAACGGAGTGGCCCCGGCCAAGGCTTCCCCCGACAAGAGGCTAATGACAAAGGCCACCTTAGCCCCTCGGTGGGGAAGTGGGCCCCAAAATCTCCAGGTGGATGGAGCACTGACTGATGAAGCCACGGCATTTCCTGGGATCTCCATCAAAGCGTGACGGAAGCGGCAGCTGCAGAAAAAGGTCCAGGTACGGGAGCAACTGGTGCCGGCGGGGCAGCCCCGTCGCAGGCGTGGTAGGCCCAGCTGCTAGGTTCTGCATCATGCGGTGAGCTGGTCAATACGCTGGCACTGCTGGACGACAGCCGTTGAGAAAATCACGAAGTACAGGAAAGGTACCCTGGCGGAATCCATGGCCAGTTCCGTCTGTAACGGGTACGTGGATTCGCTGGACCCCCGCAGCGATGATACCTAAGCCACGCCAGGGAACGGAATCTAAGTAGCCCCCCGGGTTTCACCAGAGCCCGCCGCAAAGCGGGATGGACTTGCTGCGGCGTGAGACACCAGTTTTTGTTTCCCTGACGTGACTTGCTTGCGGGGGGCGGCCGGGTACTGCGTGGTTTCAAAATCGTAATCCAGAGGCGAAGTCGGGACAGGCAGAAAGGTCAGGGCAGGCAGCAGAGTTCGTGGTCAGAGGCGGGCGGAAGATCAGGGCAGGCGGCAAGAAAGGGAAGGTCTGGAAACGTGGGGACGGACTGGTACACGGTAAGCAATACGGACACTAAGGCACACCAAACACTCTCTAAGCACACCAACGGACTGGCAGGAAGTGCAGGGGGCGTACCCCTAAAATAGAACCAGGCCTGATAATTGACCAATTATCGGGGGGCTGGCCCTTTAAATCTAGAGAAGCCGGCGCGTGCGCGCCTAAAGCACAGGGCACACACGCCCGGCGGCTGGGACAGGCGGGGACAGCGTTCACCGGGGCGCGGACGGGTAAGGGGAGCGGCGCTGGGGCCGGGACAGGAGCGGGGTGGTCGCGGGGGAGCTGCAGCCGCCGCACCGGAGCACCTGCGGCCGCGGGGGGCAGCAGAGCCTGCGACCCCCGTGACAATATCTCAGAATATTATTTCCCTGTGATATCTCAGAATTTTATCCCTGTGATATCTAAGAATATTATCCCTGTGATTAATCTGAAGAATAATTATCCAGTGATATCTCAACACTATTTATCCCTGGTATCTCAAGACATATGTATCCCTGATATTCTCAGAACATTATCCATGAATATCTCAGAATACTTTATCTCTGTGATATCTCAGAATTTTATCCCTAATATCGAGAATATTATTCAATTTGATATTTCTCAGAATATGTATCCCTGTTAATTATCTCTGAATATTATCCTGATGATATCTCCTGAAAATTATTCCTTTGAGTATCAGCCGACAATATCTATCAACCATTGATACCTCAGAATATGCCTTATCCCTGTGATATCTCCAGCAATATTTTATCCCTGATATATCAGAATATTATCCTGTGATATCTCACGAATATTGTCCCCTCGTTACTGACTTAGTGAATATTTATCCCTGGATCATATCAGAAATATTATCCTGGTGATATCTAGAATATTCATCCCTGTGATATCTCGAGAATATTATCCCTGGATATACTCATAAAATATATCCCTGAGTATCTCTAGAACTATTATCCTAGTGACTATTAGAAACTATATCCCCCTGATAATCTCCTGAAGTATTTATTTTCCCCCTCCATGTGCATATCTAGAATATTGTCCATGTGCCTATCTCGAATTGATTATCCACCCCCCCCCCCCCGCCTTCCCCTTGATATCTCAGAATATAATTATCTGTGAGTTATCTCAGGGAATGATTATCCCTGATAATGCTCAAGAATAATGTAACCCTGTGATCATCTCAGAACTATTATCTGTGATACATCAGAATCATTATCCCTGTGATATCTCAGAATATTATCCCTGTGTTTATCTCTGAAAAATTTTTCCTTTGATATCCAGAATATTATCCTTGAAAACTCAGAAATTATCCTGATACTCGATATTATCCTGATAATCTCAAAATTTTATTTATCCCTTGAAAACTCAGAATTTTTATCCCTGTGATATCTCAAAATTTATTTCCCTGTTAAATCTCAGAAATTTTATCCCTTGATATCTAAAGAATATTATCCTGTGTTTTCATAAGGATATTATCCCTGTGATATCTCAGAAATATTATCCCTGTGTTCTCAGATATTATCCCTGTATATTCAGAATATTATCCCTGGATATCTCAGAAAAATACCCCTGTTATCTCAGAATATTATCTTGATATTCAGAATATTAATCCTGAACTCAGAATTTATTTATCTCAGAAATTATCCTGTATCTCGAATATTATCCGGGAACTCGAAATTACCCCTTTTATTCTGAATTTATCCTTGATATCAGAATATATCTAACTCAGATATTTACCTTGATATCGATTTTCCCTGTATATCTCGAATATTTCCCCTGTAATCAGAATTTTCCTGTGATTCAGATATTTCCTGTGTACTCAGAATATTCCCTGTACTCAGAATTTTATCCTGTGAATCTCAGAATATTATCCTGATATCTCGAAATTATCCCTTGATACCAGAATTATCCCTGATATTGAATATTATCCTATAACTCAGAAATTATCCCTGATACTCGAAATTATCGTATCTGATATTATCCTGTGTAACCCAGAATATTATCCTGGATACTCAGAATTATCTGATATTAAATATATCCCTGTGAAATGAAATATCCCTGATACTCGAATTTACCTGATATTCAAATATTTCCCTGATATTAATTTATCCTGTGATATTCAGAATATACCCTTGATATCTCAGATATTATCCCTGTATCTCTATATATCCTATATCTCAGAATTTTCCTTGATATTAAATTATTTTATCTCAGTATATTTTCTGTAGGGGGGAATTCAGATATTCCTTGATATCCAGAATATTTTCCCTTGATATTAGAATATTATCGTGATTCAGATATTATCCTGTGATATCCGAATTTATCCTGATCTCGAAATTATCCTGTAAATTTCGAATATATCCTGATCTCAGAAATTTCCTGATATTCGAATATACCTGTGAACTAGAATTTATCCTGATACCCAGAAATATTCTGATATCTCTGATATTATCCTGGAACCAGAATATTATCCTGATATCTCGAATTTATCCCTGTGAACTCAGAATTTATCTTGAATCAGAATATTATTTCCCTTTTCCCCGAATATTATCCTGATATCTCAGAATATTATCCCTGTATTCAATATATCCCTGATATCTCAAAATTTATTTTCCT
>JAODAL010031025.1:0-49063 GCA_025379985.1 Phyllomedusa bahiana | reverse complement strand
TACCAGGGCAATTCTCTGCCCCGTCCAGGGAAAAGGGGCCCCAGAGAGGGGAGATACGGGCCGAAAAGGCTTCCCCCCCCCTCCTTCCCGCGGGTTCCCCACTCCCAACTTAAAGCATAGTATCACTTAAGTCTCCAAGGGCTTTGATGTTGCCGCCGCGGCCGCCCGCATGTCCCCCGCATGGTGCGGGTTTCCCACCGGCACCTTGGCGACAAACAGGGGCCCCGGCCGGTTTCATTCCCACGCCCCCCCCCCGACAACCCGGGGGGGGGACTCCGCGCTTGCTGTTCCATAATGCAGGCAACTCCCGGGCCCTCCTGGGGGGGCTGCCACCCCCCCAGGAAGGCAGGTGAAATTCGGGGCGCTCACCCCCAGATGGTACGGGGGCCCTTATGGAACAGTCCAAAAAACCTTTTCACCAGGTGAAAACGGGGGTTTAAAAACTGTACACAAACAAAACACGCCCAGAAAAAAAACCTCCACCCACACCGTTATTCACAGTGTGAGCTCACAGAGCCCCCCCCCTTTCCTGGGGGAACCCCTGGCCCCCCAGGGGGCGCCCCCCCCTGGGAAGCCGATGGAAAAAGGTTACTCACTCAATGGTATGAGTCCAGCCAAAAGGCTATATCCAGGCAGGGGGAAAAAAGCTTTACCAGGGAGAGTTTCCCCCACCTGCTCACACACAGCCGCAGCAGCAACAGGGTCCTCCCCCCAACTTCCTGGGGGGGTGCCCTGACCTACAACGTGTCATTGTCCACGTCTGACCCCCTGCTGCTCTTGGCTGCTGCCGTGACCTACACACTGTGTCATTTCCCAATGTGGCCCCTCCGTTTTTTGCCACCCAAATGTCATTGTGCCTCTGTCTGACCCATGCGCGTGTGGCTGCTGCCGTGACCTACCCCCTGTGTCATTGGCACAGTTGACCTTTATGCTGCGTGTGGCTGCGCCGGACCTACACACTCTGTCTTTTTGCCACTGCTGACCCCCTGCTGCTGTGTGGCGCTGCCTTGACTCCAACTGTGTCATTGTCCCCTTGTGGGGCCCACTCCCTTTTTTGCCCCTCCAAATGTCATTGTGCCATGTTGCCTCAAGCTCTTTTGTTGGGGTGCGCATTTTCTCATCTGTTGCCCCAATCCTGTTTTTACCACCTCCAGAATGTCATTGTGCCATGTCTGACCTCATGTCTGTGTGGCCCCCTGGGACCTAACACGCATTTTGCCACTGTCTACCCCTGCTGCTGTTGTGGCTGCTGCCGTACCCACCCTCTTCTTGTCCCCTGCTGACCTCAGCTGTGCTCTGGCTGCTCGGACCTCCACACTGTGTCTTGTGCCACTGTCTGACCTCTTTTGGGTGCTTGGCTGCTCCGTGACCTAACACTGTGTCATTGTCCCACTCTTGGCCTACTCCTTTTTTTTTCCACTCCAGAAAGTCATGGTGCCCCTGTCTGACCTCAGCTGCGCTTGGCTGTGCCCACCTACCACTCTTCATGTGCCACTGTCTGACCTCATGCTGCTGCTCTGGCTGCTGCCGGACCTCACACTGTGTCATTGTCCCCCCTTTTGGGGCCTATCCTTTTTTTACCACCCCAGAAGTCTTTTGGCCAGGTCTCCCTCATCTGCTGGTGTCTGCTGCCGGCCTACACCTGGGTCATTTGCCACTGCCCTGCCTCATGTGTGTTTTGGGCTGCGCCTGACCTAACACTGTTCATTGTCCCACTGTCGCCCTCATGTTGCTGCTGTGGCTGCTACAGTGTGACCTACATATGTTTTTATCCCCTTGTGGCCTCACTTGGGGGCCTACTCCTTTTTTTTTTTTGCCACCTCCAGAATGTCATTGTGCCACTCTCTGCCTCATGCTGCTGTGGTGCCCCTCACCCCAACTCTTCACGATGTTGCCACCTAGTCTCACTTGTTTTTTTTCCGGCTTTCGTGCTATACTTTATAACCTTTCCCGCTTCGTTTTTTGGTCATTTTTTTCCCCTCTTAAGGCCAGGGAATTTTTTGGAAGCTTTTTAAAGGGGGGCGGCAGTCAGGCGTGCAACTAAAACACAACATTGTATGAAACCAAACCCAAGCTCCCTTGCTATTTAAGCAGGGCACAAGTTTTTACAGCCCCCTGCGGGGCTCTGTGCAGCCGGAAATGGGTTTTTTTTTAATGTGACTCGTCCAAGTAATTCGGAACGAATTTTATTTTTCCCGGAAAAATTTCGGCAAAGTGAACGAAAAAATTTTTCGGGAAATTCCCCATCTCTACCTGAGCTTTTTATCCTCCGGAACGGTTTTTGGGCTCCTGTAGACCTTCAACCGTTACCCCCCGGGAAAACCCTACGTCCGTCCTGCCTTGCGGCCTCGAACCTTTAAAGGGGACATTTCTCGAACTGCGGTCATCCCGGGGTTCACAAGTCCCCTGCAATCATCTCAGATACTATGGTGGCCCATCTCGCAAAACGTTAGGGACTTGTCTCAGGTCCTCCTTTTCCGTAACAAGGTCCCTGCCTCGACCCGCGGGTCTGCTTCAGCCTTCCCCCCTGCCAGAAAAACCTTGGGCCCCCTATGCTATGGATTTTCACGACCCGCCGGCCTCATCCGGAAACACGGGGCATTTGGGTGGTGGTTACAGATTTTCCAACATGGGCTATTTTGTGGCCCTGCCCGGGGGACCCTCGCACCCCAGCTAGCCCCCTCTCTTCTTCCCCCATATCTTTCGGTTTACACGGGCTCCCGTTGCACATCGTCTTTTTGGGGAGTCCATTTTGTATCTAAATTCTGGGGGGTCTCTGTGCGCAGTTAGGGTTTCAGCGGGGCTTCTCGCCATCCCACCCTAAACCCAAGGGGCAGGGGAAGGGTCCCAGTGTTAGGGTTCGGAAATTTTTCGTGTTGCCCTCGGCAATTGGTCGACCTCCTCCCGGGGGGAAATTCTCCTAAAACCCCTTGACTCAGAACCCGCTGGAGCCGCCCCCTTTTTTAATTTTTTGGGGTTAATCCCCCCACCTCTCCCCTCCCACCTCGTGTAAATGTCCCTCCGTGTGCCCAATAGGGGACATCAAGTCTCTTTTGAAATCACCGTCGGCCCTTCTTGGCCCTCCCCACGCTAAAGTTCGGGCCGAAGAATCGGAGACCTCCCCCCATTTATGCCGGGTGAAAGGGTGGGGGTATGCCAAGTACATCCCTTAAAGGTCCATTACAATTTGGGGTCCTAAATATTGGCCTTTTTTGGGGTCTTGGGAAACTAAACCCGTCCCCTAAAGTTTCGCTTGCCGCCCACTCTGGGGCCCCGAATGTTTTCCCATGTCTCTCTCCTCAAGCCGTGGTATGAATGCTTCTCCGGGGGGTGTCTCGCCTTTCCTGGGCCAATCTGATAACATCTTTGAGGTAAGGGGGTGTGGGACAGAAGGAGTCGGGGAAGCGGTTCTTTTCATTGCGGAAGGGATTGGGGGGGCCTGAGGGGCGGGCGGGGAACCTAGGGCCAAAATTGTTCCCCCGATTTCCCCTCCGGTTAAAAAAAAAGAGGGGGAACCTAAGGGGGGGGGGCTGTCAGGGGGGCGGTCCCGGGGCCCCCCCTCGCTTACCTGGGCCCCGCCCTTTTCACGCCGCTCCCCCTCCCTCCCGGCTGCCGTGTTCCGCGCCCTTCCAGGCTAAATTTCATCAGGGCGAGGTAAAGAAATTTCGCCCCCCCCCCCCCTGAAATAAGTGCACAATGAAAACAAGTGTCACCCTCAACCAATCTAAAATATAACAAAAGCTTACCACAATTGCTAAAATTAAAACTTCTAAATGATAGTCATACAGTTCCAAGTAACAAGTTACAACCCAGAATCCAAGACCACTAAGACCAATATCACCAGACAACAGGCCCCAATAAAACACCCCCGACCACATTACCACTTTGACCTTTCAGCAACACCGTGACCACATATCACCCCCTAGTGACTGAATAAAACAAATGACCTTACTGAAACAAAAACCCTTTCTTTAAAAACCAATTTACCAACAAACGTGGTGGTACCCGCTGAACACAGGCCTGACATATAAAAGGTTTTCATAAAATTTATCTAGTGATCACAGGAACTCCTAGATTTTTCTCTTTTTCTTCTTTTTCTCCTCCATCTTTTCCCCCGACCCTGAAGATACTCCCATCCCTGTAAAATTTACAAAACAAATATCTTAAACTCCTCCTTTTTCACATTTTCCCAACCCCCAAAACAAACTCCCCATCTATACATCTCTATTTGGGTAGCCAAGTAATAGCCCCTGTACCAGGTATAGCCCCCTGTAGCCAGGTATGTAGCCCCCTTGTAGCCAAGAGATACCCCCTTTGTAGCCAGCTGATACCCCCTTAGCCAGTGATGCCCCCATTGTAGCCGATGGTGATGCCCCTAATTATCAGTACATGGCCCCCTGTCAAGCTCAGTGATGCACCCCGTTCCAAGATAGCCTCCCGCTTGTACTAGTTGATGCCCCCATTGTGAGTGCTCTGTAGATGCCCCCTTGTAATGCAGTATATTGCTCCTTAGCCAGTGGATGCCGCCCTGTACCAGTAGAATGCCCTCCCTTGAAGCATTTAATCCCCGCTTAAGAATAATGTACACAGTGCTAGAATACCCCCCGCTTGGTAAAGCCAGAGATGCCCCATTTGTAGCCAATGAAACCCCCCTTAGAATGCTAGTGTGTCCCCATTGTACCAGTGATTGCGTCCCGTAGCTCTGTAGATGCTCTCACGTGTAGCCAGTATTCCCCCTAATCTACCAGTGATGCCCCCTTCTAGCTACATGATGCCCCCTCTGTAGCCATGAAGCCTACCCTCGTAGAGCCAGAGATTGCCCGAACTCCTCAGTAGCCAGTGTGCCTCCATTGAAGCCAGTGATGCCCGCTCACCTTGGCAGCCAGGGCGTGCTCCATTTAGATCCAGAAGTGCCCCCATAGTAGCCAGTGAATGCCCCCCTTTTAGCCAGTTTATTGCCCCCCTTGGATAGAAAGATGTGCTCCAATTGTACCAGTGAGCCCCCTGTGTAAGGCTCATGTGCCCCATTGTAGCCATGAGCCCTCTTTTACCCATTTCTTGTAGCTCAGTGTGCCCCCCCATGTAGCCGTGTGTCCTCACCGATATGTAGCCATTGTGGCCCCCTTGTAGCCGAGTGTGAGCCTCCCATTGTAGTACCCCCCAGTGTGCCTGCCATTGTACCCAGGTGTGCCCCCCTGGGTAGCCAGTAGTGCCCCCCAGTTTTAGCCGATGATGCACCTCTTGTAGCCAGTGTGCCCCCCATGTAGCAGTGATCCCCGCTTGTAGCCATTTTGCCCCCACTTGTATCCAGTGAGCCCCCCTTGTAGGCCAGGAGTAGAGCCCCCCTTGATAGCCTAGTGTGCCCTCTGTAGCCAGTGGTGGCCCTGTAAGTAATTATAAAAATAACAAAAGAGTTCTCACGCATGGGTCCATGCGCATCCCGGTCCCGGAGCATGCTGCAGCATGTGGTAAGCTGCGAGAAGCGTGTAAACAGCAGTGACGTCATTCACGCTGCTTACCTCTGCACGCAGCTCCTAGGGGATGCTCCCTCAGGCGGCAGAGCTGCCAGCCGAGGAATCGAGCAGGTCACTGGGGGCACTGAAAAGCTGAGCGCCCTCTGCGACGCTGATACAAGGGAGGAGTCGAGACGGGAAATGATCCGGTCCCTACCCACCGCCCCACACTCCCCGCCACCTCCCTAGCAGCTGCTGGCTCGTGTGCACTTTTATAAACAGTTGCGCGGTGAATTTCAAGGGCGCTCCTGCCTGGTGCAGGTCGCTACTAGTGGGCGGGCGTGCGTGGACGCCCCCCGGGTGACGGAGCTCGCGCCTGTGCGATCCGCCCGACCTGCCCCCCCCTAGAACGGCCCGGCGGATCCTCTTTAAGCGCTGCGCGATCACTTGCTTAGATTTAAAGGCCAGTGTCCCCATAATTGGTTTGAATTAGCCGACGTATGGTTCAATTGAATGATTACGCCGCCTACACTCACTGCCAGATATTGAGTGCGCGTTTAGTGATTTTAGAGAGAGATTAGAGTTCAGGAATTGATTTCCCGTGTACCAGTCTCTTTCCGCTACGTTTTCTTACCTTGTCCTGTTATTGACGCCGCCTCCTGGACGCGCTCTGACCTGGTCTCTGACTCACGAGTGCCTCTGCCGCCTGCCCTGTCCTTCTTGGCTTGTCCCCGACCTACGCCTAAGTGGATATAACAGATTTTGTACCACGCAGTACCCCGGCCCCCACCATGTCAAGCAAGTCACTAGGGGGGGGGGGGGGGTAAGGACCTGATAGCCGTCCACGCCGGCTAGGCAAGACCCCATCCCGCGTTTTGCGGCGGGGCTCTGGTGAAACCGGGGCTACTTATATTTCTCTAGTTATCCTTCTGCGTGGCTTTAACTACCATCGCTTGCGCTGTCCAGCGGGATCCAACCGAACCGATACACCTAAGTTCCGAGAAAAACTATTTAGTGTTTATGATTTTAGCATAAATGGGGGCCGTACGTCAGGCGTATTGCAGAGCAATTACAACCTGATGTGCGGCCCACAACTACGCCGTGTGAACAACAAAGGGTCGTTCTCTCTTTTTTTTCTTAGTTCACCGAAAGTGACCCCCAGCTCATAGTCCAAGATCTGTCTATACTTTAATTTTTACCAGGGAATCGCGGAAAAAAAGCGACCTCAAAATTGTATTGCACAATTTCGTTCAATTACAAAACTTCCTTACTAATGTGGTGGTAAAGTGCTGTTTTGGTGCATGCAGAGCATACAAGGGAGGAAGTGCTATTTGGTAATTATTGATCACAGTTGTGTTGGTGGGTGCTCATGATGCATCAGCATGACCGCCCCGAAGTTATCAGAACAGGTAAAACCTCCAGAAGTCACCCATTTTGGATTCAACACCCCTCAGGTGATCTCAACTAGGAGTGTATGTTTGCATTTTGGCCCACAGGTGTTCCACAGTTTTTTCAGCATGAAGGGAGAAATTAATGGCGAATAGAGGGAATAAACGCAGTTCTGCCATTGTTTTTTGTGCTTAAAGGGAATCTGTCGTCATTTTTTTTTTTGGGGGGGCTGAATGGTTTCCAGTTGAATATGATAAGAATTTGTGGATGGGTGTTTGGCATTTTTTTTTTTTTTTTTTTTGGGTTAGTGTTGTATGAGCACAGATTAAGACAAATTAAAATACAAAATTGTACTAACTATCATATTTCAGGCCAGCAGAGGGAGCTCACCCAGAAAAATCTGAGGAACATAGCCTTGTAACATTGCTGAAAACGAAGCATGTAACAACTGCTTAGATGTGAGGTATGATCTTCTACAGTTTATATCATCTCCACCCCCATGCCTCCCCTCTCCTCCCTTTGTGCTGGTGTGAGAAAGGAGGGTGGAGGTTTGAGATCCAAGCCACTCCATTTTGTCTTGACAAAGTAGCACTAATATGGTTTTCTTAGTAGTTTGTTACACTGAGTGGACATCATCTAATATTGATTGACAGCAGTCAGTCCTCCAGTCATCCTTCGAATCCCCTATACCTGAGAACACAGATAATTTGCACTTCTTTAGTTTCCTCCTGTCATTACTTCGTTTCCACTTTAGTACCTCCAGTCCATGTACGTCGTTGACCCTGTATGAGCGTGACGATCGTTCCTCTTAGTTCCTATCTGTCATGTACGATCGTACCCTTATTGACGTACATCGTTCCTCCTGTCAAGTAACGTTCGTTCCTTCTTTAGTTCCTCCTGTACATGTACTGTTCATTGTTTCCAGTAATGATGCGATTACCACTGATACCCTCTTTATGGAGTCCATCCTTCTGTCCATGTAGCTATTCGTTCCTTATGACATACATTGCGTTCTCTCGTTAGTTGCTCTCCTGTCATTTACTTCGTTCCCCTCTGACATACGTCGTTCCTTTTAGTTCCTCCTTCAATGTATGTCCTTCCTTCTGAAATACATCATTCCTCATTAGTTCCTGCTGTCATGTACGTCGTACCCCTTAGTTCCTCCTGTCAATGTACGCCATTTCCCATCTGACATATAACACTCGTTCCACATTTAGTTCCTCCGAATCCTGTACATGTTACATACTCATCGTCCTTATGAATACTCATTCGCTCTTTATAGTTCCTCCTTGTCATTACGTTCGTTCCCAGCCTCTGACATGTACTGTCGTTCATCTAATTAGTTCTCTGTCATGTGCTACATTCGTCCCTTTATGACAATAACGACGTTCTTCTTTAGTTCCTCCTGTCATGTACGGTCTGGTTCCCTCTCTGACCATACGTCATCCTTTCTTTAGTTCCTCCTGTCATGTACATCGTATCTCTCCCTTATGACGATACTCCGTTCCTCTTTAGTTCCTCCTGTCATTGTACGTCGTACTCTGACATACATGCATTCTTCTTTAGTTCCTCGCATGTCATGTATCGTCGTCCCCTTTATTTTCCATCCATGGTCACTGGTTACGTCATTTTCCTAATGACAGTACGTCGTTCCTCTTTAGTCCTTTAACTGTCATGTACACTTCGGGTTCCCTTTATGACATACAATCGTTCCTCTTTAGTTCCTCCTGTCATGTAACGTCTTCCTTATGAGATACGTCGTTCCACTTTAAGTTCCTCCTGTCAGTAAGAGGGCATGTAATCCCCCCCACCATACAGTATAGAGGCTCATCCGTCCCCTTCTGTCCCCGATCCACAAAGTATAAGTCTAATGCACCCCCACACATGTATAGAGCTAATCACCCCATCCAACATAGATCTTAGGGCCTAATCCCCCTCCACCACAGGTTATAGAGGCTAATCTCCTCCCCCACCACCACATGTATAGATGAGGGCTAATTCCCCCCCCCCCACCACCAGGTATAGAGCAATCCCCCCACCACATGTATAGAGGCTAATCACCCACCACCACAGGTTATAGCGGCTAATCCCCCCCCACTGCACCATGGTATAGAGCAAAATCTGCAGCAAACAGAGTTTAGCGGCGAAAATCCCCATAGTAAATAGAGTTTAGAGAACGGAGTGTTAGCATCAGAAACCGCATATGCATAAAACGGAGTTATTTAGCGTCAAAAATCCACAGCAATAACCGTAGTTTAGCGTCAAGAAATCGCCACACTGTCCGATACGGAGTTTAGCGTCAAGATTCCGCGCGAAACAAGAGTTTAGAGCCGTCAAGATCCCGGACTGAACAGAGTTAGCGTCAAAGATCCTCGCGAACATGAGTTTAAGACGACAAAAAACCGCGCGGAACGGAGTTTAGGGCATCAAAATCCGCGAGCGGAAACTGAGTTTAAGCGTCAAAAGCCTCAGCGAAACAGAGTTACGATGTCAAAAACCACAGTGAATATCAGAGAGTGTTAAGCTGCAAAATACTGCAAAGAAATTGAGTTTATCTAGTCAAGAAGCCGCAAAGAGAAACAAAGTATATGCGTCATAATCCGCAGCAGAAACGTAGTTTAGCGTCAAGAGTCCAACGTCGAATTGGAGTTTATCACTAAAATCGCACAGACGGAGGTTAGCGTCAATTATCGGGGGCGGTGAAAACTGGAGTTTAAGCGTCAAAAATGCGGTGCGGTGAAACTAGGAGTTTACGTCAAAATCCCGCAGCGAATACGGTGTTTGGCGCAATAATCTGCAAAGTAAATGGAGTTTTACTGTCAAAAATCGCATAGAATCCAGAGTTTAGCTTTCCTAAAATCCGCAGCAAACATAGTTTAAGGGCGGCAAAGAATTCCGACGGGTGGCGAAACGGAGATTAATAGTGACAAAATCGGACCTGCGAAACAGAGTTTAGCGTCAAATCTGTAAAGAATCGTAATGCTTCAGCATCAAAGCAAGGAGAAACTTAGTAAGTGCACCAAAACATAAGAAGAAAAAGATTTTTATGACTTTAGATAGCGAGAAATTTATTACTTTGCGAAAAGTCTGAAATAAAGGGTAATTTATGCACAAAGGAAAAAACGGTTTAGAAAAAAAAAAACTAATTTCTGCGCGAAATTCCGTAAAATTAAAAAGGAAATTTTTATAAGTCATAAAAATGCGAGAGATTACTTAAAATATTAGCAGAAAAATCTTTGATGTGCAAAAATCTGTCAGGCGCATAATCACGATCACTTGTATAGGAAAGAGGACAACATTCGCGACTCGCTGTCACCTCTTCTCATGGCAGCCCTGCTGGAGGCTACAGAGGGGCGTTGGTACATTCATAGAGCTGCATTGTCTGACCTCCAAGCAAATCATGACTTGCCTGCGTCACCATGCAAACAATAGAGCAATGCTGGGCTAGTACTCACAAGCAGGGAGGGCTTCTCAGCTTAAGTTATACAGAAGGAAATCACTTTTGTCAGTCTCTTACCTGCATGTAATCACTTATTGGCAGCTTCCTGAGTAGTCAATTGCAACTCACAAAAAGCATGAGATCATATCACTGAAGGGGTGAATGGGCTCCTACCAGCACACACACACACTCATAGCTCTCTTTTACAGACTCTTCAATCAAATTACAGCGAAAAGAGGATAAAAAATGATAAAACACACATCAAGCGTGCAATATAATAAAAGAATAAATTGCGACACAATATCCCTATTAATTTTTATAGCCAATCGCATTATAGAAAAAGTTGTTGTTTTATTGTCGTCATAGTCTAGGATATGCAACTTTGGTATTTCTTTGTGATACAGTAGAAAATTAAGGGATTAATTTTTGCTATGGTGAAGAGTTTGCTTTTTTTCATTGGTTACCCATTATGGGTTCAAATGACATTTAGATCACTTTATTCAGATTTTGTGAGCGGGAATGAACAAATTACAGTGCAATCCTGGTAGTTTTGTTAATTTTATACAGTGTCACCATGCGGTTATAACAGATGGATCATATCGTACATTACTCCAGCGGTTGCATATGATTACATGGATACCTAATTATTGTATTTTTTATAATGTTTTTACTGCATTTTACACAATAAAAAAACACTTCTTTATACAAAAGATGAAAACACGTATTTGGCATCGAAAATAGGTCTGTGAGTCATAGAATCTTTGTATTTTTCAGTGTACAGAGTCAATGCTCTAGTGGGCATGAATTTTTGTTCGAGGGATTTAGTTAGACATTTTTATTGTTATCCTTTTTGGTGGGATAAGAGTTTTTTTTTATCTCTTTTAAATCTCTTTTGTGGAAGCCAAAGTGAAGAAACATGTCTGGCAATCCTTGTGGATTTTTTTTTTTATTTGTAACAGTGTAGTCACTGTTGGCAGTAATACATGACATGTTTGAGGTTTTTACTCATGTGGGATGATGACAATTATTGGCGATACCCCAACAATATACTTTTTTATTGTTTTTGTAGTGCTTATTATACAAAGAAAAAAAAGTTTTCCATAGTTTGTAAATACAAAAAATTTCTGATTACATTCAGCTATACTAGCAGACATATACATTTCTATTTTCCATATATCAGATTCTGTGTAAGGGCTTTTAGTTTGCAGATGAACTGACGTTTTCATTAGTACTACATTGATCTTTTTGGGGTGACTGGAATTTGTAAAGCATAAAAGGGCAGTGTACGTGGTTTTATTTTTTTGTGTTTGTGTTTTATTTCTTCTTTAACTTTTTTTTTCCTTCTTACATTTTACTTGTTCGTGGGGGGATTGTATCATGAGCTTTGATCACGTTCCCGTGTTGCAGTACTGCGTGATATAAAAATGACAATCATTATGCCTGGCCATTCTCTCAGGGCACAACCAGGGTTGTGATGCACGGCACCCAAAGCCTTTTTTGGCTTCCAGGTTGTAGGTAAAGAAAGGGTCCCTCCTCCTTTCTTTCCCCCAGTGTGCAATCAAATTGACTGGCAGTAAGGGGGTTTAATTGACGGCCCGGGGGAAGGGTCCAGTCATGGATGATACAGCATGGGGCCACTTGTAATATCAGTGGTTCCGTGCAATCATGCAGGCCCCGCTTGTAAGCATGCACGATGTCCAGGACGTATCTGTATGTCCATTTGAGGGAAGTCAGTTCCTGCCAGGATGTACAGGTACGTCCAATGTCGGGAAGTAATGGTAGGTTAACATGATTGAAATTTCAAAAATATCATCACACACATTATTTGCATGCTTCTAAATGGCCACATGAGAAGTACAGTGCAAGTTGGTGGAGGTATATCTGATGTAACAAAAATGCTGCCATTAGAAACTAATCAGCTAAGTTTTTACTTTTTTTACTGCTGATAAAAAAGAAACTAGAATTCAACAAGGCCACAGTGGGGATATATCTAGCCCACTGTCTCTTGGCAATAGCTATGCTGCCACAGATTGTCTTCAGGGCCATTCCTAGGCTAAATTGCACTCAGGGCAGGGTGAATAAAACTGCAAAATTGCATACAGTTTTCCAAATACATCTACAAAAGCCAAAATCCAAAGGTAGTTTTGCGAAATCTACGAAGACCAAATATCACCCCCCAACTAAATAATACGAACACCATGAAACATAAAAATACAACAAGTGGCTGAATAATACTACCTACCATTACGAATAAAACCCCCTTATACTCCAACCAATATTCCCGGGCATACATTTTGCCCATACTTTAATTTTTAATTTTCAGTCTGAAAAAACCGGGTTTGCATTTGATTTTTGAAATTTTTTTATGAACGTGGCGGCTTGAAAACCCCTGGCAGAAAAAACAGTTTGTGGGATAATGACGGATTTTTTATAGATCTTGAGAATGGTTGCTTATCGGTTTTCAGGTGGTTTCGAAATCCGCAAACTGACAAAAAAAAAAAAACATCCAAGTGGGCGTACTATAAAATAAAAATGCCCCCCCCCTATTACAGTTTTAAAGCCCACTGTACTACAGTATATGCCCCCCTGGGTACGTTTAAACCTACCTAAGGTAGGGGTTTTACCCCTGTAGGTATATGTCCCCTGTGGGGGTATAGTCCCTGAGGTAGGTGATGCACCTGTAGGGGAGATTTGGGTGTAAACAATAAATATAAAATTAAAAAAAGGTACTCACCTTTCTCTGTTCCCTTGCCCGCCAGACACTGCTCTTGGGCTTCCAGCCTAGGAGACCCAGCGACACATGGCCTGTGATGAAAGCTTTGCATCATGCCCCCTGCGATGCTGATATGTATATACAGCGTTCATTGAGTGCTGTATATATAATTGAGAAGGCAAGAACAGTAACAAACCATCCCTGCCTTCTCATTGTGGAGGCAGCTGCACAGTAAGAGGGATATGTATGAACACCGTCTAGGCCTAAGACTTTCTTTCTTGCCCCTATCAACCAAACGTCCCTTTTTTTTTTCAAGAAATATATGAAGTGAAAGGGGAGCTCGTTTGGGTTGCTAGGGGCACAAAGAAAGTAAAAACACCTGACATTTTTCATATTGAGAGCCTTAGTGGCAGTGCTAACTCTGCATGGCATGAGTATATGCGGGAATCCCCTCGCTCCTTGGAATGGCCCTGATTATCTTAGTTCTTTTTAAGGACCAGAGGCCCCATTTATCGAAAAATTGTGTTGCAAAGTCTTCTCTTTCCCTGCCCTAGACTCCATATGTTTAATATTCTCATGTTTGTTTTATTTTGTTATTTTCCTCTACTATTATTTTTTAACTTTTCTATAGTAACGTTGCACAAATAACATTAGATGTTATTTGTGTGATGTTTGAAAGTTTTGCTGAAATACTCAGCGACCATCTGTTCTCTGTTAGTGAACTTAGCAGCAAGTGTTTTCCCACAGCGCCACTACAGGACAAGGAAGGAACTGTAAGTTAGAAAGTACCCAATGAAAAATGGGCTGTCCATACAATGCATTGATGTGATGATTCCTCCACAGTGTTGTTAGGAGCAGCAAACTGATTGTCCCAAAGTGGTAGCAACAAGCAAATGAGATATATTTGTTAAAGGCAGAACAGGAAAACAATGTTCTGGAAAAAGAAATGGTGCATCATAGTCTTATCAAATACTTAAGGGAAAGAGTCAGGTTGCTGGTTTCTTAGAAAAAAATGTATGTTTTAATTTTGCTCATAGAAATATGATGGCGTGTGTCTGTTTCATGTTTCACTTATTTCCTGATATTAACCAACGAAATTAATGAAATTCTTTTTTGTATCTAATAATGAATTAATATTTGTTTAATCCCTAAAGATTTTCAGAGCAATCTGTCAAGATGGTAAATTTCAAGGGCAATGAAATGCCTTTAGAAGCATGGATTTGGCAAGATGTACTAGATTTGAATGATACTTTTGTGAATTATCTAAAATTATGTCAAAGTGAAACCCATTTATATGTATGTAAAATCAGATCTGCTATAGCGAATGATTTAATAAAGTATCATAGCATATTAATTCTGGTGCTCATTTATTGCACAGAATTACTATGATAATTTGACAAAATGCTTATCACCCAGATGAAACTGTAATAAATACTCTTTACTGCTCTGTTCTGGAATAGTGGAAAGCAAAGTTATAATGTGTTGTCAATGTTTAAAAGACTAGTGTCATGCCTTCAGGACATCTATCGAACATGTACATATATTATCCCAATGGTTAAATACTCCACAATGTGAAAATATGTGAAAAAAATGCCACAGCTAAGCAATTGTAAGTTTAATATATGAATATTTCTTACCGTTCATGGAAAGACAATGATTTCAGTATCAGAACAATATATAGTATGTAAAAAACTTTAAAATGGTAATGATTTTTTTATTTTTGCCTCAATACACTATAGCTTTTATATTATTTTATTGATATAACTGTACAAAGTCTTGTTTTTTGTGCAATGAGTTGTATTTTTCCATTTTACTTTTTTATAGTGCATAGACTTCTAATCCATTAATGGCATTTTTTCATTTTTGCCTCAACCCCTTCTCACATCTATTACTTTTATTTTTTTTCATTGACATAATTGCATTAGGGCTTGGTTTTTCTGGGAAGAGTTATATTTTTCCATTTCACATTTTTAGGGGTTTTCTCACTACAAAGATTAACTTTCAAAATGTAGGGACAGGTAACTGAAGACTTTTTCTAAATAAATTGGTCATTTGATTTTACCTTAGTGAAGAGATGATAGATTGTTGATCCAGCAAATATGTTGAAAGTGAATAAAAGTCTTCTTTATTATTAATCCATTAAAATTATAGTATAATAGCACAGGACAAAACAATATGCTGCTGACGCATTTTGGGAGTTACCCCTTTGTCATAGTGTGAACATGGGTGATGCTAGTCACTGTATACATCAATATCCTAATACTAATAATGAGCACCAACTACTCACCTGGTTGTTGGATCCGGCAGTGTACACCTTGGTCTATGGGAACTGCCGAGGTCATGTGGCTATATTTCTGGTGATTGTGGGTGCGCATGTACCAGCTAGCTCCATAGTGGGTAGTGAAATTCCTAATTTCATCATCCATCTACTCTCACTCTTGGCAGCTGACAAATGCCGCCAGCATATGCGTGCGGCGTGGATCCAACAATCAGGGGAGTAGTTGGTGCTCATTATTAGCATTAGGATATTGCTATATACAGTATAGATACATGTTCATGCTATGACTAAGGGGTAACTCCCGAAACTCGTCAGCAGCGTACTGTTTTGACCTGTGCTATTATGCCATCATTTTAATGGATTACTAATAATGAAGACTTTTATTCACTGTCAACGGATGGCTGGATCAACCTCTTCAACATTTGTATTCTATCTCCTTCCACCTGGAGGATCCAGGCAATCCATATCATAGGAGTGGTGAGCTGGCTTATCTCTCTATTTGCATAAGAGAGAGTGTATCTGCTCTGATTGCACACAGGTTTTTACTCCTCTAACCACTTGTAGCTTTATACACTAGATATTAAATTTCCTGCATTTATGTCTTTGTAATGTTTTAATTATAGATGAGCTAAATAAGCTAATCACTGCTATAGACCTACCCACAGCCTGACCAGACAGGGTGAGAGAAAAGCTGCTGTTGACTCCCCTCTGCATTTCTTTTTTATCTGATCTATTCTTTTTAATAAGGATTTTAATAAGGAGGGTCAAAGAAAACTGTTTACCATACAGTGTAAACGACATTTTAAATTAATTATTTAGTTTGTTATGTAAGCGTTTAATATATATTATTCCTTTAGTTAAATTTGTCGTGTGTGCGTGCCCCTGCGTGCATGTGTGCGTGTTCTTTTCTGAAACTTTAAAAGTGTATCGGGCAAGTGGTACAAAATTAAGCATACGAGTACAAAAAAATGGTTAGAAAATCTTTCCATTAGATAAGCGTAATGCAGTCATAATACCACTTGAATTTTCAATGGTTCTACTGATCTGAACTTAGATTATCAGAGAATTACATGATAGAACCATTCAGTTTTGTTCAGTAGAACCATGTTAGGTCACGGTATTGTGTAGGTAATTTTGCCCTAAGAATGGGGGCAGGTAAAATCATTGCACAAACTGTATACTGAAGGCATCTACAGATTCCCATGCAGCTAATGAATATCCTTCTGGCATTTTTTATCACCCTTTTTTTTTTTGGAAACAAGGGACGGGCCTATTGAGGATTTTCCCCGGGCGGGTTTTTAATACACGGAAAATAAGTTACAACCTTTCACCTGGATACTCTAAATGGAAAGCAAACTAAAAAAAAAAAAAAACTTTGAATAAAATTTTCCCTTTCTTAAGCAACAAGGGGCGGGTTTCTCATTTTGAAACCACCAAAACACCTGTTTAAATTATCCCGAAATTTTTTTGATCACCATTTTGTACTATAAGAGTACAATTATTTTGTACAGAAAATTAATAAACACATAAACCCTCGTTGAAATTTTTTTTTTAAATTAACCCAAAGAAAAAGAAGATAATTATGATATTAGATTACCATTCACTTTTGTATGATCCCAACTTGTAAATTGGCCTTTTCACCTTTTTTTTAAATTTAAAAATTTGAATATTTTTTAAAAAAAAGAAAAAAACCCGATTTTTTGTGTTTAAATTTTCATCTCAGCTCACAAATAATGGCTTTTTAATTGTTTGTACTAAAGGGAAAATAATTAGAATAGCAAAATTATCCCAGCATTCCTATTATCCCTTTTTCATTTTTGCCCTCAAGTTTCACAATGTCACAGGAAGTCATGTTTTGTTCTTCAAACATTTTCTAACCTTGCCAAAAATTTCACCCCACGGTAACAGCGATTCTGTTAAACCTGAAATCATTTTTTTAAAAACAACTTTTAGATTTTTATAAAGGGAATGCCCAAATTTTAATACCCTTCCCCCTGAAAACTTTTCACAAAATTTCCTAACACTTTCAGAAGGCTAACTGCCAGGATTTTGATTTCGGGCTTTTGCTGACTGGGCAATCAAATGCATTTTTTAAAGGGGAACAAAAAATTGCCCCCCTTTTCAAATCCCAAAAACCTAATTTTAAAATTGCTGTAATTTTTCCCAAGGAAAGGTGCAAAATTGTGTTTATTTGATTTTACTATCTCTAAAAAAGGCCCCAAAAATGATTACAAATAATTTTCCCACAAATTTTTATTTTCACCCAAATGACTCTAAAACATTAGCAGTCTGCCCCCTTTAACTGCAGTAAAAAAATCTTTCTTTTCTCCTATAAAGGACCCAATTTTTTAAATTTTAGAATTTTTCCTTTTTTTGTTTTGCTAAAAAAAAAAAAATCTTTAAAAAAATGAGAAAACAAAATTTTTTGGGGCAAATTTTTTTTAATTAAAAACTCCAAAACTCAAAAGGGGGGAACATTTAACCCCCAATTTTTTACCCAATACAATTGGGCAAGGGAATAAAGGGTTTTTGTTTTTTGGGGGGTTGGGGGTCCTTTTGGGTTGGGGTTTAAAAAGCTTGGGGGGTTTTTTTTTTTAAAAAACCCAAAAGAATTTTAAAAGAAACATGAAATGAAAAAACCAACAAACCAACCCCCCAACCCCCCCCACCCCCACCCCAATACAAATCAAAGCCAATGGAAACCAAGCACCCCTTTTGGTAATTACAAAAACCCCCAACCACCTTTTGGGCATTTAAATAAAAATTTTAAATAAACCCAAAAAAAATTTTTAGCCCTTAAATAAAAATGATAATAATAATCTTTAAAATTAAAAGCATCAACGGATTCCCCATGCTTATAATGAAAAAATATAAGAAACAGACAAAACCAGGCTTAAAAAAAAAAAAAATTAACACATAGAACAGAAACAAAAAGTAAGGCCTGCCGTTTAACAAACCCAATTGGGGTGAAAGGGTAAACCCAAAGGGGAAATAGGTACATATTTTTCCAGCCAATTAAAAAATTGGGGGAAAAATTTGGGGGCAAAAAAGTGTTAACCCCTTTGGCCACCCGAGGTTGTACATCTATATACAAAAAAAGGTTCCTGTAATGTCTAAGTCTTTGGGAGTGACAGAAAGCGGGGTTTTAAAAATGTTCCAGAGAACTTTGCAGGCATTTTAAAAATTTTGGGGAAAGGGGGAATTTCCCAATTTCGAATGATGGAGGCATGTAATCAAAAAGATCTTTCACAGAGCCCCGGGAACCCGGGAAACGGTGTAACAGAGATGAGGGGAAAAATTAGAGGGGTGCAGCGCGGGGGAAGGGCTTTTTTGGTTTAGATGTTTTAAATTCTTACTGAATGGGAAAAACCATTGGCATTAAACTAAACCCAGGTAAGGCATCAAAATACCCAGCTAAAAGGGAAAAGTTTACCGGCTGCTGAAACTCGGGACAGTTTGGGAGGGAAAGATTTTTATAGGGGAGACCGAAAACGGGGTTTTACGGGTAGCCCAAGGGACAGAAAGAATTTAGGGGAAACCAATAGTTTGTTTTTTCCACTAAAAAAAGGGACATTCTGGGGGATCTTCTTGGGGTGCGGGTTACAAATTGGGGCAAGGAAATTAAATATGGGGAGTAAAAGGCCAGATGGGGAACCTAGTATGCCCCCAAAAAGACAGCACCAGAAGAGGAAAAGATAAACAGAACAGACAGTCACGGTTTTTTTGTAGCGGGGCAGGTGGGGATTTTAAAGGAAAAATTTGAAATAATTGATGAAAATCAGCGTAGAGAGTACAAAAAGCAAAAAGGGGTGCTAAAGGTTTTTTCCAAAACGGGCTGTGTAAAAAATTGAAAAGGGGAAAGGGGGCCTACAACGTTTAACCTGGGGAAACCCCCAACTCCCAAGAAAAAGGGAAAAGAAGTAGAATCTACAAATAAAAACACTAAAATAACAGTCAAAGTACGATGAAAACCCAAAAAAAAGGGGTTTTGTCCGGAGGCGAAAAGCGCTGAGCATGCGGTTTGAAAATTTTGGGGAAAACTAGAGGTCCATAAAAAACCCAAAAATGTTTTTTTTACCCCTAAAGGCGGAAACATGATTGCAGAGGTCGAATGATTTGGAGAGAGAAAAGGGGGTTTAGCCTTTACATAAACCGAAATTACCCTTTTTAAAAAATTTTTAATCACTAAGTTATCTTTTTGATAACATGTACTTATTTTTTACGTACTGAAAACTTCTTGTATAGGTTTTTCCTTTTGGTGACAAAAAAGACAAAGGGGGCCCCGGGGTACTAAAATAAACAAAAAGGTTAAGGGAATTGTCACATTACTAATGGGAAATCTTTTTTTTGCTTTTGTGCTTCTCAATGGGGGGGGGAGGCTTTTCCCTCCGCTAAATTCGGGGAGAAAATCGCCCCCCAACCCCCGGGGGCCTTGGGAGGGGCCCGCAAAACGGGAAACAAACCCCCGGGCCCGGGGAAAAACCCGGGGCTAAAATTTTTCCCTTTGCAGGGGGAAACCCGGCCCCCTAAAACCCCCACAAAAAAATTTCCCAAATCTTTGCCCACAATGTGCACGGGGCTTCCCCGTACACATTTGGGTGGGAAAATTTCTTTTTTTGGGAACCCACACTTTGGGCAGTTCTCACCTCTTCTGGGGCCTTTCTTTTTTCCACCCCCCAACATGCTGCCTGTGACCAACACAAAACCATACCCCTTCCAGGGAAAAGCCCACGGGCTTTTTAAAAATTTTAAAAAGGGCCCCACCATTTTTCTGACTACCAGTAAACTCGCATCCTGCCAATTAGGCCCTTTCCGTTCCTACACTCCTGCCCATCTTTTGGTTCCTTCTTATGTTGGTCCACCGCTGTGCATTTTCCTGCTCTACCTGTTGCTGAATCCTTTTCTACATTCCTGATTCTGTGTGCCACCTGCCCTGACCTGTTGCTTGTACCTTGACCTCATCTCTGTCTATCCCACTGTTCCATGTTGCCCGGCTTGCCGGCTGTCACCTGCAAGACCTACATCAGGGGTAGGGACCTGGTGGTTCCCTGTAGCAAAATCCAACTGGCCTTGCAGCTGGCTCTGGTTAGTACCGGGGAGCCCCTTAGACTCTGCTCCTCGATGCCTGAATATCTTATCACAGCTGAATATTGTCTAGGAGGTAACATGTCTAGGCATGCATCAGGAGCAACTTTCAGATGGTACAGCCTGTTACCACCTGTCTCTCTGAAGCAGCATCTGAACCTGCACCTGCTGTTGTATTCACCTGCTTTTGAGGTGTTAGCACATCAGTCCCCATCAGATTTAGCCAAGGTGGTCTTCAGCCTCCTCTCAGGTGAAGCTTTGGCCTTGGTCACACCTCTCTGGGAGTGAGGGGACCCATTGACGGTATAACCTACAAGAATTTGTGAGTCCCTTCCACAAGGCGATTCTGAGGTGATAAGTATGCCATTCAGTCCTGCACTCTGGCCTCTGAGCTAGCCTGGAATAATGAAGCTCTTGCAGAGGCCTTCCAGGAAGGCCTCACTGGGCGAAACAAGGACAAGCTGGCTTCTCGTGATCTCGCTACAACTCTGGATGACCTTATCGCTCTAGCCACCAGAATTGACATTTGTTTTTTGACAAAGACTTAGAGCTGTGCCAGCAGATAGAGTCCTCCCAGCCTTGCAGCCTCCCTCACCTTGCACCAGACTCCCAAAGTCTTCCACAGCCGCCATTTACATTTCCTCAGGATGAACCTATGCAGGTGGAGAGAGTTCATCAAAATGAGTAGGAATGCACTCGCAGGTGCAATCTGAACCTTTGTCTATATTGTGGCAGCACTCATCATTTCCTTAGAGATTGCCTGTTCATCTAAGTTTGTCCAGAGAACCCCAGCACCTTGGTCTCATGGGAGAAGTGAGCCTGGACGAAGAGGCGCCTCCTCTGCAACTATAAACACCGGTCATTCTCAACTTCACATCCGGCTCCAGCTTTCAAGTTTTTGCTGTACTGTACTCTGGTTCCTCAGGTAACTTAATTTATCAGTCCCTGGTTTCCAAGTTCCATCTGACAGTCACCTGTCTAGATAGGCCTCTTTTCCTCTATTGGGAGCTCTTGAAGAACTTTGTTCTGTACTGCACTGAGCCGCTGATGCTACAGGTTGGGAGGTCCTATAAGAATAGGGTTACGTTCTATGTTCTCCCACACTCCACATCTGCAGGTCGCCACTGCACAGGACAAATACCAGCCGGTTTGCCGGCCGGTATTTGTCCTGTTTTGCGCCCGTCCCCAAGGCCGCGGGGGGACGGCTTTTCTCCTGAGCTCCAGTACTGGATTGGAGAATGGGCAAAGTAACTTGCTGGGGTCAGCTATGACACACATTGTCTATCGTCACCTTGTTCACTGCAACCTATTTCTCCTCCTACACACACAACTCCACTTCCAGCTCCTGCTGTTTTCCACCTAGAATTTGCGAAGGTCAGTGGATGAACCTTCTACCCAGACCATATATCTATATTCAGATAAGTGCCTGTGAGTGCCGAAGTGCAAGACGTGACAGAAGTTTGTGTGATTGAAAGCTGTGCTTTCATGGGCACACTTAAAATTATGAGGGTGATATGGGTCAGCAAGTTTCAGAGAACTGGTGCAGTATGTGCAAAATCTTGGAGACTTAGAGAACCTTGGGAAGTTTGGATTATTGAGGCATATCATCTAAGATTATCAGCTGAGTGGAGAGAATGGGTAGGGTGGTAGATAGAGATGAGGGAGGAGATGTGGGGGTTTTCAGCACTGTGGAGAGCTTTATGGGTGAGAATAATGAGTTTATGTTGTATTTTGTGCTGAATGGGCAAATACTGTAGTAACTGACACAGGGTAGAGGAATCAGTATAGCGGCTGGAAAGAAAGATGAGTCTGGCTGCTGCATTCAGGACTGATTTGCATAAGGGAGAGTTTACAGAGATGAAGACCGATAAGCAAGAAAGTACAGTTTTCAAGATGTAGTCATTGTTTATATCTGCCCTTTGAGTTTTATTGTAAAAAAAAAAAACGAACACTGTCTGAACCATGTTCTTTGGCATATAGTTGTATTGAAAAGCTTAGTCCACTTTTCAATACATTAGAATCAAAGGTAAACCTACATATTTATTACTTGTCACAGTGCGATATAGAGTGTCTAGGTGTTATTTACAGTTGCCTCCGCTGCTGTCACAGTGTGCTTAAAAGTGGCAAAAAAATCAAAGCAAGAGGTAGTAAAACATTCTTTTTTGCAAAAACTATGAACATTGCAGCAATGGCCATAGAAAATAAAGGCAACTGTGAGAACACCATTGCAGAAACAGGAGCGTATAGGCAAAAGTAGCTCCTTCTTCCATAGAATTCATACCCTGTTTATCACAGTGCTAGATATAGACACTCAGAGGGAACAAGTATGCACTGAACCTGTAAGGCTATGTTCACATCTGTAGTATTATATTGTTTTTTCTATTCCGTCATAGGAACAGAAAAATAAAAGTAAAGTCACACATTTTCATTCCCAGTTCATGGTATCCTTCAGGATACACAAACACAAGGCCATACTTACAGCTCAATGGCTGGAAAATAGACTAAACACAATAGGTGGCCATATAAGCCCCAGTGCTACCTGAGAGATATAACAGGTTCAGATAACTAATGAGCAGTTGCTCACCTACCCATCCACTAGGGTGCAACTGAATAATAAAAACTGCACATTTAATAAGTACCAGTTCACACCAGTAAACATAAAAGCCACAATATTATACAAGGGATACTGAACAAATGCAACAATACAGATAAGACAACCACTCACACACCTTCTATATATGAGGGGGATGGTTGTTAGTATTATAATTGTATATAGATAAGGCGGTACAAAGGTTGACACTTATACAGATACGTGTGGTACACCATGCTGGCTTACAACCTCTGATGCCTCTACTATTCAATTGGGCGGGCTGCTTAGCACATTTTAAGTGTCCAGTATTTTGTGTTAGACATCTGAAATGTACTGGGCTGCCCGTCCAATTGAGTAGTAGATGGCATATCTCATGGATATGCTGTCAATGTATAAAATGGGACAACCCCTTTAAGTTTAAATGAAGTTGTTTTTTATTATATTGTTGGAAATAGTGAATATTGGTGTCCAGCAAAACGGCTAATTCTAGTGATACATTGTGCATTTTGGCTATGTCCTGGTAAAGTCATCAGAACCAATTTTTATTTTGCATTGATTTTATAGCACCAACATATTAAGCAGTGCTTTAAAACAAATTTTCACCTTTCGGATCAATCCTTGTCTGTAGTAGGATACAGTTCTTTGCAGACTCAGCCCACGGTCAGATTTGAACACTAAAGATGAGTGAGCAGTAAAATGTTCTAGTTCGGTTAGAACCTCGAACTTCAGTGTGTTCGGTTCGAGGTTCTAACCGAACTAGAACTCGGACTCGAACCCCAATAAAATCAATGGGAGATGATGTTCTGATTAATTTTTAAACCTATATAATTACCATCCGTAACAGTAAACTGGATATGTGGAACAACTTAGTGAAGAACATTTGGCTCTAAGAGTGGCAGAAAAAATTGAGAGGCTAAAATACTTCATTCCTTTCAATGGCTAACTGAAAAGATGAGGAGGACAGCTTGCAAGCAGGGGCGTAGCTATAGGAGGTGCAGTGGTAGCAGCTGCTAAGGGGCCCAAAAGCCTCTGACACATAGGAGATTTGGAGATAGTATGACTGAATCCCCAAAACTGTGAAAATTGTACTTTTGGGCACTGAGTATGATTTAGCAAATCCAAGCACTCTGTATAATTTATATTCCATATATATGAGAGTTAGGTGTTAGGCGTATGTGAGCCTGCAAATGTCGTTAAATAAAAGCTTCTGGGTGTGGGAAAGATGCAGTCAGCAATACCAAACTCCCTAACTATTGATGTCTATGCAGAGAAAAAATGCTATCTAACTAACTAACAGCAGTCTGTACAGTACAGAGTGAGCTGAAAATGGCGTTCACAAGTCAATACAGTTAAATATATATAACATGGTCATGTGATTTTAGCAGCCAATGAGAGCCCTACACCTCAGCGATAATGCTTTTTACACTTCTCTGTCCTTTGCAGAAAGGTGAGTGGATGGCTGCCAAAAGTGCAGAAAGGTGATTGGATGGCCACCAAAAGTGCAGAACGCCACGGAAAACTATGGCGTGTTGAACTAGAACTTTACTTGAACGAACAGTAAAATGTTCGGCTCGGTTAGAGTTCTAAAAATTTGAGAAGTTCTACTAGAACTTAACTTTTCTAGAACGGTTCAATCAACACTATTGAACACACAACCTCTATGCTACAGAGCACAAATACTAGGTATTTTCAGTCCCAGTGTCACAAGCGGTCCCGCGGCCCCCCGGTCGGGCCACGGGCGCGCTTGGACTTCTACTGTGCCCCCGGCTTTAGGGACGAGTGGCGCCGTGGTCCGTGTATCGGCCCGAGGGCACACCCGCTCCCCTGCACAGCCCAACTTACCTGACCGCACTCCTGCATCCCCGTGACTTCCATGCCTGTTATTGCTGGTCGCTGATCCTATATAAGGTAGTTCCTTCCAGAACGTCCCCGCCGGATCTTTAGTGCCATTGCCTATTGAGAAAGCGTTTCCTGAATCTGTTCTGATTACCATATACTGTACCGTTTGCCTCCATCCCTCGACCACGAATCTTTGCCGCCTGTCCTGACCTCACCGCCTGTCCCCGACTATGAGCCTGCCTTACGATTCTGTACCACGCTAAACCTCGGCTGCCACCGCAAGCAAGTCACGTCAGGGGTAGCGACCTGGTAGACTCCCGCCGCAGCAAGTCCATCCCGCTTTGCGGCGGGCTCTGGTGAAAACTGGGACCTACTTTGATTCCGCTGCCTGGCGTGGCTTGCACCATCGTTTGCGGTGGTCCAGTGGATCCACTACTGTGATCCGTGACAGTAAGATCCAGCCGTGGATCCTGCCAAGGTGCCGCTGCCTGGTGACACAGACCTCACAGCAATCGTGGCCCAGCAGTCGCAACAAATTGCGCAACAAGCACAGCAGCTGAACCAGTTGAGACCGCCATGTTGCAGCAGCTCCTGGCCAACCAACAGCAGCCGCCCTCTCCTCCCGTTACGATGCCTCTGCCAGCAACAGTGGGTCCCAAGCTTCGACTGCCGTTACTGTCTAAGTTTGAGGGGGACCATAAACTCTGCAGGGGAATTATTACCCAGTGCTTTATGCACATTGAATTAATGGCTGATCAATTCTCCACTGAGCGTTCTAAGGTGGCGTTCGTGGTCAGCCTACTGTCCGGAAAGGCTTTGGCTTGGGCAACACCTCTTTGGGACAGGAGCGACCCGGTGACTGCGGACCTG
The DNA here is from genome assembly GCA_025379985.1 of Phyllomedusa bahiana. NCBI lineage: Eukaryota > Metazoa > Chordata > Amphibia > Anura > Hylidae > Phyllomedusa > Phyllomedusa bahiana. The sequence continues at coordinate 23,407 of JAODAL010031025.1, read as the reverse complement.
CAGGCCTTCCTCTCCGAGTTCCGCAGCGTCTTTGAAGAGCCGGCGCGAGCATCCTCTGCGGAGACCGCCCTCCTGAATCTTCGCCAGGGTGACTCTTTGGTCGGTGACTATGCGGTTCAGTTTCGGACCCTGGCATCGGAACTGTCATGGAATGATGCCGCCCTGTCTGCCACCTTTAAGAAAGGTCTTTCCAGCAGAGTTAAGGACACTCTAGCGGCTAGAGACCTCCCGTCTTCCTTGAGCGTACTGATCCACCTGGCCACCCGCATTGATGTGCGCTTCGACGAGAGGCAAGAGGAGCTTCGCCAGATACGTGACCTAGCACAGCCACACCAACTGCCGCGCCTGGGTCCGGTCTTCCAGAGGCCTCCGCTGCAGCTTCCCCTGCCATCCGGTGAAGAGCCCATGCAGGTGGATCGGGCTCACTTATCTGAGCAGGAGTTGTCCCGTCGTCAGGCTGGGAAAATTGTGCCCGGGACTGTGCCAGCCCGGATTTACTTCCGCAAAGGCTGTCCGCTTCGTCTTCTGTGGCAGGGAAACGCCCGCACATAGGTCATGTCAGAAAGGCATCCCTGGGTGTGAACTCTTCCTCTCCATGCCTATCCATGGAAGTAGGGGTCTCGACCGATTCCGGCCTCCTAGTCCAGGTGCCTGCTTTTCTGGACTCCGGTTCTGCCGGGAACTTCATCCATGCCGCCCTGGTATCCCAGTACCGTATCCCAGTGATCTGCCTGGAAAAGCTTTTGATGATATCTTCCGTCAGTGGGGATCTCCCTTATTGGGTGCTATCCGGTAAAATGACCAAACCCGTGTCCTCCATGTGGGGGGGCCCCACACAAGGGGAAGATCACCTTCTACGTTCTACCCTGGTCTTCCTCAGCGATCTTGTTGGGGCTCCCGTGGCTGCAGCGCCACGCCCCTACGCTCAACTGGAGGACTGGTGAAGTTTTGTGCTGGGGTCCCGACTGTTGGAGTCGCTGTCTGGTGACCCCTCGCCCAGTGCGACTCACTTCTCCTCAGCGTTTCTCCAGGTCTCTGCTGGGTCTGTCCGCAGAATACCAGGACTACGCGGACGTCTTCTCTGAAAAACAGGCCAAATCTCTTCCTCCTCATCGCCCCTATGACTGTTTCATTGACCTCCTGCCTGGGACCAGTCCCCCCCCCCCGGGGCAAGGTCTACCCACTGTATGTGCCCGAGACCCAGGCAATGTTGGCCTACATACAAGAGAACTTGCAAAGAGGTTTTATTCGTTAGTTCTCCTCACTGCCCCTGCATCGACTACCGGGTTCTTAACAAGATTACAGTGAAAAACTGGTACCCCTTGCTGCTAGTCTCGGAACTCTTCGACCGACTTCAAGGAGCCAGGGTCTTTTCCAAGTTGGATCTGCGAGGAGCTTACAACCTCATCAGGATTCGTAAGGGGGATGAATGGAAAACAGCTTTGAATACCTGGTGATGCCCTACGGCCTGTGTAATGCTCCCGCGGTCTTCCAGGAGTTCGTCCATGATATCTTCAGGGACCTGCTGTATATTTGCGTCACCGTAGACCTGGACGATATCTTGGTATTTTCTCCTGATCTCCGGTCCCATCAGACGCAGGTGCGCCAGGTCCTGCAACGTCTACGCATGAACCACCTGTATGCGAAATTAGAGAAATGCTTGTTCCATCCATCCAGCCTGCCCTTCCTCGGATTATTATTGTCTCCGGACCAGGGTCTGCAAATGACCATGCCAAATATTCAGCAATCTGCAATGGCCACGATTCTGTTTGGCCTTCGGGCCATTACAACGTTTTCTAGGATTCGCAATTATTATCGGAGATTCCCCACTTTTTCTACGTTGTGGCTACGATCGTGGCCTGGACCAAGAGGAAGGCTTTAATACGAGGTGTTAGCCACCAGCGGCCGAAAAAGCTTTCTCTGTACTGAAGGCGGCCATTTGCCTCCACACCCATTTGTCCTTGCCCTGACCCCGAGAAGCCTTTCTCGCGGAGTGGATGTCTCTTCTGTGGGGGGCTGCGCTCAGTCCCTTACTCAGAAGGGTCCCAAGGGAAGACCCCTCAACTGTGGGTTCTTCCTCATAACCTTTCGCGCACCAGCTGAGAGGAATTAGCCCATTGGGCGATGGGGAAGTTTTTTGTATCAAGATGGCCCTGGCGGAATGGTGTCACCTACTGGAAGAAGGCTCGTCATCCCTTCGATGTATGTACAGACCATGAACCTCCAGTACACTTCAGTCGGTCAGTGTTTAATCCCGCAGGCCCGATGGTCACCTCTTCTTCTTGCGATTCAATTTCGGAACCATTTCCGCCATCTGGAAAGAACGTCAAGGATGATTGCCCTCTCTTTCGGATCGGACCATCACCGCGAGTAGAGCTTCGGCCAACACATTTATACCTCCACGAGCGGGTTGATCCATGCAGACTGGTCCTCCTCCTGCAGATAATCTGGCAAGGTGTAAGTGCGGCCTTCATCTGCGTAGGTGAGTCCTGAAATTTGGGGACATTGCTCGCTGGTGGCCAGGGCATCCTGGTGCCCAGAGGTTTAGACTAGTATCAGTTGATCTCTCGGTTCTACTGGTGTCCGGGTCTGGCTAAAGATACTCAGGAGTTTGTGGAAGCCTGTGCTACTTGTGCCTGAGATAAGACGCCTCGGCAGAGTCCGTCCAGCCTGCTGCAACCCCTGCCGACTCCTAGTACACCATGGACTCATGTGGCGATGAACTTTTATCACAGACATGCCCCCTCTTCGGGGTAACTCCGTGATTTGGGTCATTTCGGATAGATTTCCAAAATGTCGCTCCTTGTTCTTTGCCCGGGTTACCATCCGGCACCTAGCTTGGCCACTCTCTTTTCTTTCATATATCCGCTTGCTCGGCCTGTTCTCGCGCACATTGTCACTCTGACCGCGGGTTCAGTTTTGCTCCGAAAGTTTTGGCGTGACACTCCTGCTCCGATTACGGGTGATGTTAGATTTTTCCTCGCATACCACCCGCTATCGAACGGCCAAGTGATAAGGTCTCAATCAGGACCTGGGGCGAGCGCCATTTTGTCTCGGCTCCCCAGGGATGTTTGGTTCAGCTATCACCCTGGGACCGAATTTACCGTATAAATTCGCTGGACTCAGAAGCTTCGGGCGCGGGTCTCCCTTATTTGTGGTTTATGACAGGCATCCCTCGCCCTCCTACTACTCTTGTCCTCCCCCCTACGAGATCCCCTTGGTGGATGCCATGGTCCAAAATATATCTGTTCATTTGGGATCAGACTCGTCATTCCCTATCAGCTGTGCAGCTGCACCGTTGAAAATCAGGCGGACAAATAGAGGAGGAACCGCTGCCGACCTTTGCCTCCTGGGAGACAAAGTATGGCTGTTGCCCAATTTTGTCCCGGCTGAAATTACCCTGTTACAAACTTGGTCCACGCTTCTGGGGCCCTTTGAAGTGTTAAAGAGTTTTAATCTGTGGCTATAAGATTACAGCTCCCACCCACCATCGGATCCCGATTCTTTCTTGTCTCTATGCTGTTGCCTGTCGTGTAGAACAGTTTTTCCCGGAAATATAGCCCACCGCCTCTCCTGAGACCGTAGCCTCAAAGTTGTTGCTGGTTTTTAAAGTGATTCCTAGCTATGAAGTCTATGGGGGAGACGACTTTTTTCTCGTTGATTTGGGAAGGGATTTGGGCTGAAGAGAGATCTTGCGAGCCGAGGTGTACATTTCTGGACCATGATCTAGTGTGAGTTCTCCGAATTCAGAAGGAGGGGGAGGCCTAAGGGGGAGGTGGTACTGTTACGAGCGGTCCCGCAGCCCCCCGATCGGGCCGCGGACGCACTCGGACTTCTACTGTGCCCCCAGCTTCAGGGACGAGTGGCGCCGCGGTACGTGTATCGGCCTGCGGGTGCACTCGCTCCCCTGCACAACCCAACCTTTTATATGACATGCTATTGTCCACTATCTTGCGGTGTATATACAACCTTTATATCCCAGCTATCCCGACGCGTTTCCCCCATGCAATATTAGGGTGTCATCAAGGGATTCTAAATTTGCTGTGGGAAAAAGAACACGCTTATCAATGCATTACTACTAACATGGTTTACTTCCCATTAAGTTGGATAAAGAATCGATACTTAGCTTAAAGTGCTGCCGGGTATAACGACGATGAATCCCGCAGCTCCTCCTATAGCATGATCGGCACCAAGCTAGAGGATACAGAGAAGGATTTTCTCTGTCTCCCTTATATGTTCTTAAATGACCCGCCAAATGTAAATATACAGATCCCAGTATACAGATAGTAACAAGCATCAAAATTTAGAGGGGATCATGACTTCACAGGAGAGACAAAGTCTTCAAATAACTCTATAGGAAATATATTTATAGAAGGACTAAAGGCACGGAATCGTAAAAACAATATCTAAGGGGACCTCCAAGAATTTAAAAGTAGGGAGAAGCCTTCAATTTTTTAAAAATTGAAGCCACCACCACTAGAGAAGTATTGTCTATTCTGACGCAGAATCTTCAGATACTCAACTCACAATACTCCTACAAGATTAGGGATGATCATGAGGAGACTAGATCTAGAAAATGGGGACCACGCCAGAATTCAGGTGGAAGGGGAGTATAATTGGATTATTTTTGCCTCCTCTTCCATCTGGCAAACTCAATTACACCTCCCCTTTTTTGAGGGATGGTCTGGCCCCGCATCTGGCCTGAGACATGTCAGAAGTAACAACACCTGATCTTGCATCAGATAACTTAAATCTTACAGATAGACAAACTAAGTAGTTGAGAGTTACAGATTCTACAGAGGGGTTTGACCTTTGTACACCACCAACCAGATGTGATATTTTCCTTGTCAACGATGTACATCTATTTTGTGCGTAAGTCAAATGCACAAATTTTTTTTAAAATCAAAGATAAGATCGAATGCCAAACAGTTGGGCGTCACGACACAGGATCTGGAAGGATTCGCACTCTAGTATCCTTATGGAGGAGGAAGAAATTAGAGAGGGACAAAATAATTTGAAGCTTTTAAAAGTAGGAGAATGCCCCGAGTCAGCTCGAGGATACACAAGATATTGATTTTATTTTTACAATAGTCTCAAGGAACTTGTGATCTAGGCGAACAGAGAGTACCATTCACAATAATCTCAGTAGAGGGGAATTAGAAGATGTTGTCCGGAGATAAGTTCTATTTTCATCAAACCCTCCGAATAAGGGGGGAAACATAGTCATATTTAAATATTGACATGTACAAACAGATGTGTAACGATCCTGTTAGGACAAAAAGGGGACCAAATCAACACATCACAACAAAAAAAAACCCAAGCCCCGTATTATGATATATTACCTATTGGATCCAACACACAGCCTTCACTTTAGAACTAGAGATGGATACTCGTGGAGGGGTTTAGAAATGGGTTCTTATTCACAAACAGATTTAAAATTTATGATGCCTTCAACACTCATTAATAACGACCTTTTTACTCTGATCCCTAAGAATCCATAAGGCTGTACCCCACTAAAGGTAGACCATAGTTTCAGGTTGTGGGATCATTTCGACAAAATGTAGAGGTTTATTATTGACCAACATCCTACAGGATTTCGTAATTTTCATTTGCCCTTCTTACATAAGAGATACTTCAGATCTTTGCGTTACGACTAGAAGGGATCAGCAGTAATAAAGAATTACTTATTGGGCTCCATAGATGTTGAAAGCCTATATACTGTAAATAAATATTCCACAGAAAAAGGTATCCAGGAAGTTGGAATCGCTTTGTTGTCACAAGAAGTATAGAATTTCAGGCTCACAATGTTTTGTCATTAGACTATGATTTTGTACTAACGGCATAATTACTTTGTTCTTTTGCAACTAGACCTTCCACCTGCTCAGGGGCAAGCAATGGGAAGCTCCTGCGCTCAGCATATGCAAATCAGTCCTGGGCTGGTGCGAGGCTACCTTGATATTCTCCACCAGGTATGATGACATTGGCCCCCCAGGATATTATTTTGGGGGAGGTCCATCGATGAAAATCATCATTCTCTGGGAAGGTACTAAATGTCATTTTGCGGGTGTTTGTTGCTCAAACTCAATTAAAAACAATGTCGGTAATGCTCACTTCACATTTGAATGCAAGGACGAGATGTTTACCTTTCTAAGATGTTGCACTTATTATCAAAGTTCTGAATGGTAACATTCATAAGATATATATAGGAATACCTACAGCAAATCTAACAGGCTTGATTACACTGGAGAAGTTACCTTCATTACCTGCAGAGAGGAAATACCGACAAGGTCATTTTTTGTGAGTCAAGAGAAATTGCTCGAGAGATGTGGATTTTCGGAGTCAGTCAGGGATTTTGAGAGACGAGATTCTCAATGTGGATATCCTACAATAATGTCCTAGATGAATCGCCTTTAGGAATGCACAAAACAATAACTTAGGACAACTCTATTAACGGGTAAGCCCAGTTCGATAAAGAGACAATAGAGCTCGTATATAGTTGTTGCAACCTTTGTTGATAGAAACTTACGAAGTAATTCAATATCCTCCAAAAATATTGGGGTATCTGATTGTTAGACAGGTTATAGAAGGTTCTCTCTCCAACCACACCTCGATAAACATATCGGATAAGGGTAGATCCATCAAAGAATAGACTGGTCCCACATAGCCTACTATTACACCTTTACCTCTCAAGGCACCTGGTTTACAAAGGAACGAATGGGCATGTTTAAAATGTGGGCAGAGAGGTGTTTGCCTGACCCATAGTACAACAAACCAAGTCCTTTACAAGTGACCTCAATGGCGTTAAGCAATTTACTTTATCCGTGATTTTGCCAATTGTAGGACAAGATAGGTGTAGTTTATATGTGTTTAAGCCCTGTGCCCAACTCAAAATTTTTTTATATTGGATAAAAAAAACAAGAAGAAGATCATTCAAAAAGAAAGAAGGTGGTGCGAAATCTGGGGGACTTACTCGAATCTCTGATCGTGGACACAACCTGTTGCTCGTCATGTGTTGGGGAACATCTATAATGGTGAATGGGCGAATCCCTTGCGCTTTTTGGTCTTAGAAGTTGTTAAGAACATCTCCTAGAGGAGGAGTTTGGGACAGACGAATTCTGTGTAAGGAGGCTCAATGGATTTATCGTATGGATTTGCTGTTCAAACCAAGGGCACTAAATGAGACTTTGCAAGTCGGTTGCTCTTTGAATAGACCTTATCTTTGTATCTGTTAACATTGCTTTGTTTTTTTCGCACTCTTACAGGGACCACTATTGATTACTTTAAGCCTACTGACTTATGATTTATGTTTTGTTTCATTTTTTTAATCATTCATCAATTCTTTGATTGCCTACTGGATTGATAACTTTATGTCAGCTGTGGACACATGAATTTTTGTAACCCGTTGTGGTCTTTTTTTGCTCCGCTCTAAGCCCGTGTCAAACCGTGTACGATATGTTTATGCCTTGGGTGAAATCATTCTCAGATGTTCGCCACATTAGTCTTTTTACTTTTACCTATCATACCATCATGCAGGATGAAGTGACGCGATTATAGGGTACATTCGCAATCTTTTGACTGTGTCGGCTGTTAGTCAGTGTGTTGACAGTAGGGAGGCTACCCTGAATTTCTAAGGTAACAAGTGATTATTTAAACTATGCGCTTGATCACCGGGCGTTTGGTGGGAAACGGCATTTACTGTCTTCCCTGCACAATGCGCAGTGTACCTTTTCTGAACGCGCGGCGCCGCGTGGTTTGACGCCGCTTTCTCGCATATGCGCCAGAGTGGTCGATTCCGGCCGTGCTAACCGGGAAGTGACCAGGACATTCTACTTACAGACATGCGCAGCTGGATTTCCGGAACGCCGGATTCTCATGAGCAGTGAACATCTGCAATGGATACTGGAAAGGGGCATAAATTCATTACAATCTATGTGCAAATACTGGGGATCTGGTATTATATACATTTGCGGGGTCATTTAAGACATATAAGGGAGACAGAGATAAATTCCTTCTTGTATCCCTCTTATCTTGGGTGCCAGCATGCTAGAGGAGCTGCGGGATTATTCGTCGTTATACCAGGCAGCACTTAAGCTACGTATCAGATTCATTTGTCCAACTTGAATGGGAAGTACATGTGTTGTTGTATATGCGTTTTGTTATTTAGCCGTGTGTTCTTTTCCACTGCGAATTTCGATCCCTGATGAACCCGAATATAGCATGGGGGAAACGCCGTCGGGATAGCTGGGATATAAAGGGTTTTTACACGATTGTAGAGACATTGCAGTCATTAAGGCGGAAGCCGCTCTTTGTCGGGGCGATTACTCAATGACAGGACCAGTGCACAGCTGTGCTGTATCATCTAGGTATGTCGTGGTAGTATATAGGGGTTGGATATAATATTTTAGCAATTTCCAGTAAAAAGTTATGTTTTTAAGGGATTTTTATTTGCAGGGACATTGTTGGTTTAAATCTCGCTGTTTCTATAGTATTTGTAGTATTCCACTGCAAACCCAATTTACCTGACGCGCTCCTGCATCCCTGCGACTTACTTCCGGATGCGTGCGAGCGACGCTCTCTTAAATTTCAAAGGGCCTGCGCCGCCGGCATCTGGGTTACTTGACGGTCGCTGACCATATATAAGTATTCCTTCCAGAACGTCCCCGCCGGATCTTTTGTGCCATTGCCATTGAGAAGGTTTCTGAAATCTGTTCTGATACAATATTACTGTTACAGTTTCCTCCATCCATCGACCACCGAATTCTTTTGGCCCGGCCTGTCCTGATCTCACGCCTGTCCCGACTACGGAGCCATGCCTTACAGTCTCTGTACCACGCCTAAACTCTTCGGCTGCCCACCGCATGCAAGTCACGTCAGGGTTGCGGAACCTGGTAGACTCCCGCGCAGCAACGTCATCCCGCTTTGCGGCGGGCTCTGGTGAAAACCGGGACCTATTTAGAGTCCGCTCCCTGGCGAGGCTAACACCATCGCTTGCGGTGGTCCAGTGGATCCACTACTGTGAACCGTGACACCCAGTTTAAGAACCCAATCTAGGAAAGGGCAGTAAGGTCAGAATGCTATAGTGTAGGAATCCATCTAAACCGAGGTCACCTTGTCATTGGTGGATGGGCCCTCACAGTTTTGAATAAATGTGAGCTAAGAACCTCAAATTTTGATGAATCCAAAAAGTAGCAGAAATGCATTTTGAAGTAGTTCATATAATCACTGTTTGACTGTCTTTAAGTGTTTATAAGATGCTGCTAATACGTTTTTGGTGCTTGCACTGTTTGCGGCCACACCCACGTGCACCTATATCATGTTCTTTAAGACTGCTTTGGACAGGCTGATAATTTTTTTTTTTCAGGTTATTTTTTTTTTAAATACAAAAATTTTGAACTGGTTATGTTTGAATTCCTCTGGAGACTCTGTGAATAAATATCACTCAAAATGCTACATTGCAACTTACAACAGACAAGGACGACTATAATTTGAGATAGCTCAGGCTACATAATGTGCATGCTTGTCATGCCAAGGCAAGATAGTACATAGATGGCTTGCTATATATGGGGATTTTTTCTGTAAATGATCCAACAAACAAGGGAAATGTGCACAAAATGAGAATATCTATTTAGGATATCTAATTGTAACTAATGAGAACTTAACCCAGTTCCCACACTTTTAATACAGCCTGCTCTCTTTCTTTCTCATATATTTCTGTAAAGACTGACTAATTAAAACTTTACATTGTTTAAACAACATTTTACATGTCAGTTGTATATAGTCACAAATGGAACCATCCAAATGGCTTTTTGTTTATGTGATAAAACAAAGGAACTAAATAAGTTTCCCAATCTCTTTAAGAAAGATAAAAGCAAACTTGTAGGAAGTTTTTAATATAGGAAACAATGGTTATGTTTGCTTCATCAGCACAGGAGGTAATCTCTCCCCACTCTATTTCCTGTGTGCTGAAAATTAGCAAAGTATTATGTCTCTGTCTGCTCAAATGCAAATTCACTTTACACAGCTAATTTGTTTTTTTTAGCATATTGTCAATGCAAGTTCATCACATTATTAGAATTTATTTTACCAAATAGGGATACCACCATACCACCATAAGCATTTCAGAAATACAAAACCATTAATTCTTAAAGAGGTTTCTGAGAGTTTTGGAAAACCCAACAGCTAAATATAAACTGAACAAATTACATCATATAGATGCAGAGATAAGAAAAAAAAAAAACTCTCTCTCCCTCTCTCTCTCTCTCTCTCTCTCTCTCACACAACACACACTCTCTCTCTCTCTCTATATATATATATATATATATATGTTGAAACCAGAAGCTTACATACACTATATAAAAAGATACATATGCATGTATTTCTCACTATCTGACGTGAAATCAGAATGAACCTTATCTGTTTTAGGTCAATTAGGATTACCAAAATTATTTATATTTGCCAAATGCCAGAATAGTGTGAGAGAGAGAATTTTAAGGTATTTTTATTACTTTCTGCAAAGTCAAAACTTTACATACATTTCATTAGTATTTGGTAGCATTGCCCTTAAACTATATGACTTGGGTCAAACGTTTTGGATATCCTTCAACAAGCTTCTCACAATAGTAGGTAGGAATGTTGGCCCATTCCTCCTGACAGAACTGGTGTAACTGAGCCATGTTTGTAGGTCACCTTGCTCGCATCAGCCTTTTCAGCTTTGCCCATACATTTTCAATAAGATTGAGACTAGGGCTTTGTGATGGCCACTCCAAAACATTATTCTGGCTATCGTTAAGCCACTTTGTAACCAGTTTGGCAATATGCTTCGGGTGATAGAATATCCTTCTTTTCAAATCCAGATATATTCAGGATACTATCTATTAGTGAAAAATATATAGTTCCAAGGTTCCTATTACTTTCTCCTACAATGCCCCTCCTAACCTACGAAGTAAAAGGGCACCACATCCTTATTTTGACTAACCCTGTTAAACTCATCCTACAATTGTCCAAATTGTATGCCAGAAAAAGGGTGAAAAACCCTTACATACATGTCGCCCTTGGTATTAATTTTTCACATTTACAAGAAATTTTGCTACATTGATTTTTTTAGGGACCAGTTAAGTTCTGACGTAGCTTTGAGCGGTCGGTATGTTAGATACCCCCATAAATGACTCCATCTAAGAAACTGCATAGTACTCAAAACAGCATTTAGGAAGTTTATTACCCCATTAGGTGTTTCACAGAAATGAAAGCAAAGTGGAGGAGAAATTTAAAATTTTTTACTTTTTTAGCAGATTTTTAATTTTTATACATTATTCACTGGAACATGGTAGATGTAACTATGGAAATGCAACTTAATATCGTTTCCCCCAATTGTGCCATTTTAAGGGATATCTCATATGTGGCCCTAGTGCACTATTTGGCTCAACCACTGGACTTTGGTGTCTGATTTTCTTTACGATTTTCTTTAGACAACATTACAGTTTTGTGGGCACCCTAAGGTGCTAAAAGTTAATAAACACCCCTAAAAAGACCCCTTATTAAAAATGACACCCATTGAGGAAGAATGGCCAGTTCAGGAGAATCAGAAAAAATTGTATGAGTGAAGAAATATTTGAGGAACAGGCTAATTACCTTTCTAAAAAATTTATGGAAAAAGGTTTTCTTAGGGAATTAATAAAGACAGCAAAAAGTAAAGCTCTTTCCTATACCCAACAAGATTACTTGTTTGATCATGCCAAAGGAAAAAGTGAGAATACTGATAAAAATTTAACAAAAATATAACTAAAAATAACCTTAATTTTATCACCACTTTTAATACTTATCATCAGGACATCTATAAGTTATTAAAGAAACATTGGGAAATACTACTACTTGACCCTATTCTGAAACCTATTCTTCCTGCTAAACCACAGATCACTTATAGGAGAGCAAAAACAATTAAAAATATAGTAGCTCCTTCCCGTTTAAAACAACTTATACAGAATGAACCTGGTGCCATAATGGAGCCTGGTCCTATAGGCGTTACTAATTGCAAACATCCTGCCTGTAAATGTTGCAATATTATTACACAAAGTGATACATTTCATTCACAGGTTACTGGAGAGCGATTTAGAATTAAAACGCACTTGGCTTGCAATAGTACATTCGTTGTATATTTAATAACTTGTCACTGTGGTTTGCAATATATTGGCAAAACCAGTATGAAATTATCCAAACGTTTAAATAATCATCGGTATAACATCAGACACAATAAATTGATACACAGTTTGCCTAAACATTTTTTCTACGTACATACAAACGAAACAGTTACATTTAATATTCAGCCGATCGAACAAATCCCTTCAAATACTCCTAATAGAGGGCAGGTTCTGAGGGAGAGGGAGATTTATTGGATCTTCAGACTAAACACAGTAGTTCCCAATGGTTTGAATGAGCTTCAGGAATTGGTGTTTTAAATAAATTCGTATGTATTAAATAAGTCCGATTTAAATTATTCCTTTTTAAATGTTTTTAATGTCCGTTATGTATAATTATTTATAGTGACATCCTACTTGTTCTTCTTCCCTTGATATAATGTGAATTTCTTCTAAGTATTGTTATAGATTACGGTGTAATGTTTGTCTTTTACAATGTTTCAATCTGTACCCATTGTGATGTCATAGTTTCACTTTCATTTGGTGGTTCCTTTATAACCGCTGCACGTGCACTTTCGTTTGTACCTGAGGAAGCCGGATTGGAATGCTGGTGAAACGCGTTGTTTTACTTATTTAAAATAAACTAAGACACCACTCCAGTGGTTTAACTTACCCAGGTGTTCTTAGATTTTTCTTCTCCGAGCGCTAGTTTTTCTCCTTTGCAATAGAACTTGAGGAATATATCCAGAGGTGTAGTGAGTATATCGACCTCACAGGTGTTTTTTAGCATTCGGCTGTGAAAATGTTTACTTTTTACAGGAAATCCTGGAAAAAAAGCATCCCAAAATGAGTTACTCAACTTCTTCAAAGTTCTGAAATACCCTAAATGTAGGTGTAAACTGCTGTTTGGGTGTATGGCAGAGTGTACAAAGGAGGAAGTGCTATTTGGCTTTTGGATGGCAGGTTTTGGTGGGGCCATGTCGCATTTGCAAAGCCCCAAAAATACCAGAACAGGTGAAACCTTCCAGAAGTCACCCCATTTTGGATTCAACACCCCTCATAATCTCATGTAGAGGTGTATTGTGCATTTTGGGTGTTCCATAGTTCTTTTAAGCCCTGGACCATGAAAATGGGGGGGAAAAAATGTAGTTTTGCCATTGTTTTCTGGGCTCAATTTTTGCAGCATTCGCCAAGTGGTATAAATGGTATTAATGAAAGGATAACTTTATTATGCAGGTCAGTACAATTACAATGATATAGATTTTATATTGTTTATGTTTTATTACTTTTACACAATAGAAATGCATTTATAACAAAATTGTGTTTTTATGTCATCATAGTCTGACAGGCCACAACTTTTTTATTTTTCTGTATATGAAGCTGATTAAGGGTTTTTTGTGGCATGAGTTGACATTTTTATTAGTACCATTATAGGGCTCAAATGATGTTTTGATTGCTTTTTATCAAGGTTTTTGTGAGGCATTTTTAACAAAATACAGCAACCCTGTTTTTTTTTTTTTTTTACAGCAGTCACCGAGCGTTATAAAAGACATGCTAGCTATATTCAGCAGGTCGATACAATTACAGCGCTTTTTACTGCTGCAGTTTTACTGCTTTTGCACAATAAAAAACTTTTATTCAAAAAGGAAAACACATTTTTGCATCACCATAGTGTGAAAGCCATACATTTTTTATTTTTCTGTGTACGGAGCTGTGTATGGGCTTGTTTTTTGCAGGATGAGTTGAAATTTTGATTGATATAAATTTTTGGGTAACAAAGCTTTTTGATTGCTTTTAAATCTGTTTTTTTTGGCAGGGTGAAGAAAATACCTCATATACTACAGCGCTCACTTTGTAGTATATGTGACAAGTTAGTTTTACTCTGTGTGTCGATACGATTATGGCGATACCCAATTTATATAGTTTTTTTATGTTGAAGCGCTAAAAGAAAAAAAGTGTTTTTATTATGTAAAGCAATATTTATGTATCACTATCTTCTGATAGCCATAACTTTTTTATTTTTCCATACACAGAGCTATGTAAATACTTTTTTGCAGGACGAACTGATGTTTTCATTGGTACCACTTTGGCATTTATATGACTTTTTGATCACTTTTTATTCCATTTTATGTGCTGCAGGATGAATGAAAATGTAAATTCTGTGACTGTTGGTTTTTCCTTTTTTTTTTGGAGGGGGGGGGGTTACGCCATTCACCATGCAGGTTAAATAATGTGATAGATTTATAGAGTAGGCTGTTATGCATGCGGCGATACCAAATATACGTACTTTATTTATATTTTATCTTTTTTGGAGCAATTTGTATCTGGAAAGGGGAAAAGGACAGTGTACATGTTTTTATTTTAAATATGTACATAGTGATGTCACAGACAGCCCAAAAGCCTTTGTTAGACTTCCTGGCTGTTAGGGCAGCCATTGGCAGGTGCAATTATATTGCAGCAGTGCCAATTGGGACAGAGGGAGCCCCCTCTCTCTGTCTGTTCCTTAACTGCCACAATTATGATTGATCGCAGCAGCTAAGGGGTTAATTTGGCAATGCAGTCCCAAGATGTGATCATGTAAGCTATGCTTGTGAGCTTGGATGATCCTCATGATGTATCCATATGTCAATTTGCGGGAACCCCTTCCCGACCATGACGTATGGGTATGTCAAATGTCAGTAAGGGTTAAAAAAAGGTACTTTGATGTATACTGTGGTTGATACACAGGGTGACATGTATGATTTTTGGTGCCCAGGCACCATTTTTTTGTGCACAATAGTATCGTAGAATGCGCCTGAATCTATGAACCTGTTCTATTGCGGGTCATAGATTTAGCACTTTCTAGCTACAAACGGACACTTCTGGCTCAGATAAACCACCTTTGAAGTGCTGTACCTATTCCAGCAGTAATGCGCCTGGATTTACCGATAAACAGTCATAAATATGTAGCTTCGTACAGTTGTAGTGAGACACGCCTCCAGCACGACCCCGATCTCCGGCACATTACAAAGTGCTGCGGGTGCTTTGTGATGCGTCTGATATTGGAGTTCACCTGATTAAAAATTATCGCCCTTTATGTGATAGACACTAAACCGCGGCCTACTATACTCATCAGCATATAAATATATGCAATCAAGGCATAATGCAAATGTAGTGTAAAACAGAGTATACTGGGGGCATGGCCTGGTCCTGCATGGCGAAGGACGCGTGATTGAGGAGCTCCGTGGAGAATCGCTAAAACAGCACAATTAAACCCTACCTAGCAAGTTAAAATAAACTCCCACAGATCACAGAAAGACTACAGACCGACACAGCTCACCCAAACCCCGAAGTGTGGCAAGCGGCGGCGGGAGAACCGGCGGCATAGAGAGAGGCCCTGGGACCGGATGGTAAAACAGTGTCCCTCCGGCAGCACAGCAGATGCGAGCCGCGGCGGAGCACCGCTCGTCAGTGAAGCTGGAGATCAAAAGGGCGCAGTGTCCAACCCGCACACCTCGGGCGCACCACTGGACGTCCGGAGCCCGGTAAAGTCACTGCGCTCAGAAGGGTGCTAGAGGAATGGGTGAGTGTTGTGGTGGGATCAAGGGCGTCTCTCGTCCTACAGAGTGAGCAGCGTAAAGGCCAGAGGCACACTACAAGCACCCCTGCACAAAGTCTGCCGGCATCCACACGGAGCCTCAGTCGGGTAACTATCGGCTGTACACACCGCTCTCCACAGCAGCTTACATCAGACGCAGCTACAGATAGAGAAGAAAGGGCAGGCACTACACGTGGCAGATGCCATCTTGGGAACTAAGGCTCATAACTGAAATCAGAGCCTTTGTCAAGTAACCAATGCCCGCTTTAGCCTCTGCAGCTTCCCAGCCACCTTGGGACTAACTATAGAGCCTCAGCTAGAAAACCTGATGGCTGTTCATATTGCCCTACGATATAAAAATCATTAACTGCAGGAACAGATACAGACAGGAGAATGGGTACTGCACGTGGTGGGCGCCATCTTGGGAGCCAAGACTCATCTTCAGAGACAGTACCTCCCCTAAGTATACACTGCCTACTTGGGTCTCAGCAACTCCCCAGCCACCATTGGGACTGCCTGTAGAAGCATCATATACAATACCCTGTGTGCCGGCTATGGAAGTTTATACCTGGAACTTAATCTCTGCACCTATAGGTCTGTCATAAAAGCCCTAAATCTATAACCGACATCTGTGGCCTGGACATTCTAAAGTCAGCGAGGTGATATAGAAACCAGTCTTCATAATCACATATCTAACACAAATGTTTATAGAGAAAATCATCTTTGGCACTCTATTTGGTGTATAGTTGGATGCAAACCAAAAAATAAATAATAGGTTCTTGTGTAGAAAGGTTGCACACCAGTATCAATTATTTCTTTTCAAAAAACTTTATTGAGTAACATGAAAAATATCCGGTTTCATTAAAATTTAGATCAATACATTTCCATTTTGTATATATCTCTTTAGATTCGCATACTCTGGTACGTTTCGGTCCCTAAATGGACCTTTTTCAACTGAATCTATAACAGGTTTTTAAATTTCTTATTCATCTCTTTGTTATTTTACAACACCTGCATCGCATGGTGCTGTTATTTAAATGAAACCGGCCGGTTTCATTTAAATAACAGCACCATGCGATGCAGGTGTTGTAAAATAACAAAGAGATGAATAAGAAATTTAAAAAACTTGTTATAGATTCAGTTGAAAAAGGTCCATTTAGGGACCGAAACGTACCAGAGTATGCGAATCTAAAGAGATATATACAAAATGGAAATGTATTGATCTAAATTTTAATGAAACCGGATATTTTTCATGTTACTCAATAAAGTTTTTTGAAAAGAAATAATTAATACTGGTGTGCAACCTTTCTACACAAGAACCTAATATCTAACACAAATGACCTTTGCTACCTAAAATTCTTACAGATTTCATTTCTCCCTACCATAATTTAAAACAATGGGAGGCACCTCTAAACGTAATAGCAAATCACAGAAGCCTATGAAACTTACCGCATTTTTTCAGAACTCTCCATCTAATACACGACACCAAGATGGGGCGTCACGTTCTTCTCCAATCTCGCCGACGCCCTCGCGCTCTGACTTAGGAGATGGAGAGGCCCAGAATGCTTTTGAGGACAGCACTTCTGCGGAAGCCACCCTGCAATGGCTATTTACCTCATTTAGGGAAAACCTCCAGTCAGATTTTAAACATATGATGGGGAACTTAAAAAGAGATATACACTCTCTGGTTTCCAGAACGGAACATATTGAAATGAAACTAGGGGAATTTTTGACATAATCTATTAATAGATGCCAACTCAGCTCTAGAGGAGGAAGTTCAAAGGCTGTCTGCAAAAGTAATGGACTTGGTGGACCGTTCCAGACGGAACAATTTCGTATAAGGGGCATCCCGGAGTCAGTTGGCTCTGATCAACTCCTTCCCTTCCTAACAGACCTGATGGCTCTGGTCCTTCCCGAAGCCTCATCATTGGATCTTACCATAGACAGGATCCATAGATTGCCTAAACCTAATCACCTTCCGTCCTTGATCCCTAGAGATGTGATAGCCAAAGTACATTTTTTTCGCATAAAAGATGACTTCCTAAGAGCCTCGAGGAAGGAGTCGGTCCTGCCGGAAAGATTTTCTAATCTCTCCATTTTTCCAGACTTATCCGCAGGCACAATGTTGCACAGAAAGGAGTTCCTGCCCTACACATAAATCTTAAGAGACAATCACGTCCTCTATCATTGGGGATTCCCAGTAAAATTGGTAATCTTGAGAGATGGCAACACCCATGTCTGTCACACCCCTACATCGACGAAAGATCTTCTTGCATCATGGGATCTACTAACTACTCCATCCATCTCCCCGTTAAAGAAAGCAAACAGACCAGAAATTATTTCCCCTCTATGGGCCGAGAAACAGAGCTGACAATGACTCCCCCTCAACACCTGAATGCTGGTATTACTTTCTCCATTAAGTGCTTTCATAGATAACCTGAGTTCTATTTGTTCTTTACTGACCGCTCTGTTGCCCTGCGGTGATTTGCAGAAAACTTTACCCCACTGACATTTCCGTTTATCGGAAATCCAATGCTCATGTTGATCTTATTCTATGTTTTTATTTCTTCTTTTATGTGGGCTGTAAGTTCTACACAGCCTTTTTCCTGTTTCTTGGCCAATATTAGTGTGTATTCTGAAGCATGTACAAGTCGGTACTTAGTGAGAAAGATTGGTGATCTCCTTTACATGAATATTACTGTACCTAATCTCTTCATTAGGGAACAATGGGTATTAAACTTATGTCATTAAATGTCAACGGTCTGAACTCGACATACAAGAGGTCACTGCTTTGGAGAGAGATTCTAAAGTCTCGTGCAGAAGTGATCTGCCTACAAGAGACTTACCTCATGGTGGCGGATTTGGGCCATTTACACCATAAGAAATTTCCAGTCATCTATCACTCCTCTTCCGATACAAGGAAAGCTGGGATAGCCATACTTATAAAAGACAGAGTAGCATTCAAACTTTTAGACTCTATTATTGATGACAAAGGTCGTTTTATTATCTTGAAATGTACGTTAAATTCCCTTCCATATACAATCCTCTCTCTGTACGCCCCCAATGGTAGGCAACGATCGTTTATAACTAAAGCAATCCTGAAAGCTAAAACCTTTGCATCTCCAAATTTCGTAGCCTGCGGAGACTTTAATATGGTCATCGATAGAAGTTGGGACAGAACTTCCGGAGGTGCTAGGGACGTACATGAACTCAAGGACTTCCTCCGGGCAGAGGACTTACATGACCACTGGCGATATTCCCACCCAGGGGAAAGAGATTACTCATTTTACTCAGCGGTTAGTAAGTCATATTCTAGGATAGACTTCTTTTTAGTTAATAGAACAGCTTTATCTGCCATTTTGTCCTCGGAGATCGGAGTTAGTACATGGTCGGACCATGCACCAATATATATAACAATTCGAAATATCTTTGCCCCTCCCACATTCCTTTCCTGGCATATCAATTACCTGTTACTGAAATCTGCAGACATAGTCGCAAAAATTACAAAGGCACTTAGAGAGTACTTCGCCATTAACGCCCCTACTGCTCCCTTTACCCAGCTCTTTGTGGTGCGCTCACAAGGCACACATTAGAGGGGTCTTGATTGCTATAGCTTCCAGGGAAAAAAGAAAAAGGGAAAAAGAGTTGAATACGCTTCTGAATAAAATTGCAGAACTGGAGACCAAACTTAAGACCACTTTCAGAAATTCCTGCTCCTGCAGTGTCCAGCACACCACGCTTTGACAGACTCCATTCGCCAGCTGTCTTCTTAAAATATATTCACTTTATTAATACATACTTAAAAATATTATATGGCAGGGAGTAGTAATCCGAGTAATCAGATGATCAATACACAGACATTAAGCACAATGATTAAGATTTGATACAAATCGAAACGCGTCTGTGTAGTGATCATCTGATCATTATTGTATATCGGATTACTACTCCCTGCCATATAATATTTTCAAGTATGTATTAATAAAGTGAATATATTTTAAGAAGACAGCTGGTGAATGGAGTCTGTCAAAGCATGGTGTGCTGGACACTGCAGGAGCAGTAATTTCTGAAAGAAGTCTTGTTATGTGCCTGGGTAGGAGTTACCGGGCGTCCGAGCACCGCATTGAAACTACAGAGTAACGGAAAGTAAGTGAGCTGTTTTTACTTATAATAAGTGAACTTTGTTGCATAATAACTCCATATACGTGGTCCTTACAAAAACTGATACAAAAGTGAATGCATACTAACAAAATTCAAACATTAACAACGAATCCATGCAAACTCGCATACAAAAAGCAGCTGATATCTTTGGCACAAATGGAAGTAGTACCGACTCTAGTACACACATAGAAATGAAAAACGCAATATATAAATTGGGACAATTGAAAAACAAAGAGACTAAAATCTGGTGGGACAAGACTACACTATCTACATACCTGGATAAACAAATGATCCCCCGAGGACTTTGTTTAAAAAAAATTGTTACATCACAATATACTGAGGAATTCACAACACAGTGGAATAATATTCTCACACAGTGCTCCTTTAAATTGATGGAACTCATAATAAAATTTGAACAAGATAAATTAGAAAAACGCAAAGAAGAAATAACTCAAATAGAGACCTCATTACAAACATTTGAGTCAACACAAAAATACAAAGAATTATGGTAGAAAATGCAAAACAATAATAGCACTCTAGAAAAAGAAATCACTATGATAAAAAAAAGCTAATTTGAAAGAGATCTGAAGGACTATGAAACAGGCAATATTTATGATTGGAAACATCAATATGTGAAACCTATTTTAAAATGAACAACTAATGATAAATGGACTAAGAGGAACAGACATGTGAGTTTTTCAGATCTAGAAAGCATTTCAGATCAAACTAGGAGCTCCATCGGGGGAGAATCACCACAAGGAAACCACAGGTATACACCCAAAGGTAGAAGGCAAATAAATCGAGATGTCCCAGCCACAGCTGACAACACACTACGTCATGCTACTCCACAATCAAGAAACAATAAACAACATTTTTTACACAAAGTAATATCAGAAGACCTAGACGAGCAGGGAGAAAACACAAACGAAACTCCATATATCAGAAGAATGAGCAATCGGAAGAAGAGGAGACCCCAGTATTAAATCTCACTGCTACAATACTAACGGACTCTGAAGTGTCCCTGTTATCTCGAGGACTTGGATTTGTACCAACTAAAATGTTTAACATGTACACCACTCTTTTGGACACAAACAAATTTGTTCGGCAATTAACCCTTAAAAATCATTTCTTTGCAGGAGGAAGAAGAGGATCGACGTTTAATCACTAACAATGACAATGATGAATTATTGTATTGCCTTACTTATATGTCATTTCAAGAACTACAAGCTGTGTCAAATTTGAATGCATTGCAACAAGAGGGCTATAACGATAATCAAACAAATGATGTGGAATTCTATGCATCTAACCCTGATTTTTACCTTGTAGCTTCACGCCCCCAAACAGTGACATATGTAGGATGTACAACAAATATTTAAAACGAAATAAAGAAATTATCTGACGCAAAAAAATCCGGTGTGAAAAAAATGATCATATCAAAACATTGTATTAAACCACAATCACAGCAAGCCAATATAAAGGGTATAGAAAAAGTTTCTTTAACTACAAGGAGAATAAAAAAGAAGGCTACTCATTGAGAAGACTGGTGGAATTTAAAATTGCATACACGGCAACAGAAGGTCTAAATAAAATATGATGATTATACCATTAAATGATATTAATAAAAGTTATCTAATGATCAAACTTTTTTAAACTTATTCGTTTTATTTATAGGTAGATAGAGTGTGAACATCTAAGGCAAAATGAAAATGATCTGGGATAAAGGAGTTAAACAACAGAGAGGTAGGTAACCTGAGCACCTAAAATGGAGCATATTGAGTAGACATTAAGCACAATGATAAGATTTGATACAAATCGAAACGAGTCAGTTATTGATCATTGATATTTTGTATATCGATTACTACTCCTGCCATTAATATTTTTAAGTATTGTAGTAAATAAAGTGAATATATTTATGAAGACGCAGCGAAGGGTCTTTCAAGCATGTGTGGACACTGCAGAGCAGGATTTTCTGAAAGAATTTTTTATGGAGGGTTAAGGGGCGAAGCCCGTCATGCAAATTTATACATTATAATGAAATTTTAAACAAGTTTTCCCAGTAGTGGCTGTTTTTCTTTAATAACCAAACTTAACCCCTATTAAGAGCAGAGGACGAGTTAAAAGAATATAAAACACAACTTCAACAAATCAATTAAAAAAATATGAACACCACATAACTAAGAGTAAATGGAGTTTCTATCTCAGTGGTGATCGTCCTGGAAAGATCCTGTCTAGGAGAGTAAAAATCTTCCAAGCTAAGTCCAAAATAAACTACTTGACCAACGCAGAAAATAAGAGAATACATGATCCTCAGAAAATAGTGAATTTGTTCGCTGAATACTATAGCTCCCTATACAATATTGCGAAAGATAAAGGTACCACACCAGTCTCCTCCTCAGCAGTTACTGGGTTCCTCTCAAAGATAGATCTGCCTTCTCTGTCAATGGAGCAGAAAACACTCCTGGATAAACCCATATCGATTAATGTGGTAGAGCAGGTTGTAAAGCAATCTAAACTAAACAAATCCCCAGGACCTGACAGTTTGTCCAATGAGTAATTATAAACTTTTCTCCCAAGTGCTGTCTCCCCACCTCTTAAACATTTTCCATCATATAGTAGATAGCGGTTCTCCCCCAGCGGAGATGTTGGAGGTAACAATCGCTGCGATACCCAAACCCAGAAAGTCTCCGGATCTAGTAGCCAATTATAGGGCCATCTCGCTACTAAATTGCGACATTAAGTTTTATTCAAAAATCATTGCTAATAGACTACAAATAGAGATGGGCGAATTTCTCAAAAATTCAATTCAGTGACTTCGCCGAATTTTCCGACAAAAATAAATTCAGTCCAAATTACTTTGGCACAAATCGCGTTAAAAAGCAGCTATTTCCAGGCTGCACAGAGCCTGCAGGGTGCTGTAGAACGTTGTGCCATGCTTAAATATGCAGAGGGAGCTTGGTTTGGTCTTCATACAATGTTGTGTTTTAGTATGACACGCAGATGACTGCCGCCGCTCTTAGAATCGCTTCAGTATAAAATTCCCTGGGCACTTAAGAGGGCAAAACTGACCAAAAAACTCAAGCGGGAATGTAGCCTGATAAAGTCATGCCAGTGAAAGCTGGAAAAAAACAAGCTGAGAGCTCATGTGGCAACATTAGTAACAGAAATTTGGAGGTGACGGGGGCAGCCACAGCAGCATTAGGTCAGGGAGTGGCACAATGACATTCGGGGTGGCAAAACACGAGGAAGCCACAGAGTGGGGACAATGACTGAGAGCGGAGGTCACGGCGGCAGCAGTATGAGGTCAGCAGTGGCACAATGACATTCTGGAGGCGGCAAAAAAGTATTAGGCCCCAGAATGGCACAATGATACCGTGTGGAGGGCATGACAGCAGCAGCATGAGATCAGGCAGTGGTACAATGACATTCTGGAGGCAGCAAAACAGTATTAGGCCACGAGTGGCACAAACACACAGTGTGGGGGGTCACGGGGGCAGCAGTATAGATCAGCAGGGCACAATGACAATTGGGGCGGCAAAACATA
>JAODAL010031024.1:0-49066 GCA_025379985.1 Phyllomedusa bahiana | reverse complement strand
CTAGTAAGGGTCAGTTTGTATTATTTAGTCACTATGTGCTGGTGATATGTGGTCATGGTGTGGTGGTATTATTCGGTCACTGTGTGTTGGTGATATGTGTTCATGGTGTGGTGGTATTATTCGGTCACTGTGTGTTGGTGATATGTGGTCCTAGTGGTCTTGGGATTCTGGTTGGTGTAGCGGTGTTATTTGGTAACTGTAGGACTATGGTTTAGTAGTTTTATACGTAGCACATTGTGGTAAAGCTTTTTGTATATTTTGGCTTTGGTTTATGGTGATGCACTGTGGCGCCATATGTTACGGGGAGGGGGGGGGCAAATTTCTTCACCTCGCCCTGAGTGAAATTTGGCCTAGGAACTGCCCTGCCCCTAGTGTCCCTCGTGTTTACACCCTATTCCAAAAAATCTTAACACAAAAAAGGCTTTGAACATGGCTTATCTTTGATATACTGTTTCCTGCTGGCCAACAATGTGAATTCTAAACCTGATTATGCTTTCAAGTGGGAGGTAGAGCTGGGTAAAATATTCACAGTAGAGGAATGGATGGCCGCAGCAAATAGGTCTCAGAAATACTCGAGATGCATTAATCACGTAGAAATGTCAAGGAAAATACACCTATGATGGTACTTGACTCCTTGTAGATTAGCTCACATCCTCCCGAGACACCCTGACCTTTGTTGGAAACTCTGTGGCTCCCAAGGCTCACTCCTTCATATGTGGTGGAGTTGCCCATCAGTATATAAATTCTGGGGAGATGTAGAAGCCTGTCAGAATTGTTCCAAGTTACCATTACTATTTCCCCTGAAGTGGCAGTTCTCAACCTTTCATTTGATCTTTTCCCAATATCGTATCATACAGTTCTCTTTCATGTGCTGGTGGCCACCAGAATAGTTATTGCCTCACATTGGAAGAGCTCCTCCTTATATATCTCAGATGTTATTTCAAGAGTCAATACCCTATTCCATTCGGAAAATTGCTTAGCAATCCCCCCACACGTGATCTCCAAACTAGGACATAGGTGGCGTTATTGGTCCTCTTCCAGGTTTTTCCAATAACGTAACCAATTGCAGACGGTCAAAACAGATTTATGATTTTAACTTGTCTGGACAACCTCCTTAAGTATTTTAGATACTGAGCTCCTCATTTGTGTTTTTTAGTTATAAGATAGAGGTGTCTTTCTATTTTGCTTACTTTCAATAATTAAATTATGACATTTGTTTAGATGTTTACTGACATGGCCTGTTAATTTGTTCTTTTAAGTTTGCCTATTTTATTCTACCCTTTTTGGTATATCTTTCTGATTTTGTATATTCCATGTACTTTATAAAACTCAATAACAATCTATTCCAAAAAAAAGAGAAAATATTAAATACATTTTAGTAAACATGTTCAAAACTTTTTCCTTGTGTCATTTCTCATTATTACACGTAGCTTAATTTCTGGACATCTAGAGATTGATTAATTTGCCTATGCGGATTGAATGAGTTGTTACCGACATCTGGTGGATATTTCATGTCAATAGCACCTTTAGAAATATATTTTCTTAGAAAATTAGTAATGTGCTCAGTATTTATTTCATCTGCTGCATGTGAAAGGACAGTACCCAGATCTCTTGCATGATCACTATATGGTGGTAATATACAATCTGCAGAGCCTGTGTACACTGCTATCTGTATATTACCTCCATACAGTGACCATATGGTCATTGAATGGAGATTATATACAGTCTGCAGAGTCTGTGTACCCTGATATCTACCACTATATGGTTACTATGAGGAAGTAATATTGGCCTTTGCATACTGATTTTTACTCAGTAAAAGTATAGGGGCATTACTCAGTCACTATATGGTGGTAATTTGTGGTCGTGTTCTGAGTCTGTATGTAGTAGCATTATTTGTGATGTTGGTCTTGGTATAGTGGAATTTGTTCATAGCAATATGACGGTGATATGTGAGGTATTTGCTCCATTATCTAGTAATTGCATGACTATTATTAAAAGGTACTGGTAAATGTTCGTGGTCGGAGGAGGGACTGGCAGGTGGATACCATCCAAGTTTGTTATGGGGTTCAGGCTTCTCTAGTTGCGCCACTGGTACAGAGCACAGGAGACCAATTACTTTTTTGAGATAACACACTCCACTCTCAAGCTGCTGGCAGCCCGATCTGACCTGTCCTCATCCCTCAGATAAGACAGAGCAGAGGGAGAAGGGGAGAACAGCATGGTAACCAGAGACACCTGTGTAAAGATAATGTATTGTAATGGTAATGTATAATTCTTTACTACTTCCATGATTTATTTTCTTTATTTTTTTATTTGATTTTCATCTTTACGCATTTACAACTATGAATTTGGATTGATGACACATTGGTAATGTTTCATATTTTAAAGTGACTTGCACATTGATTGCACATTGAAGAATTACGTAATTTGATGACTTTTAGAGCGTGCGCTTGTTCTCACAATGAGGTTTTGGGAAACAGGGTATATTCAAAGGATCTCGTCAAGAGCATACCTCAGGGCATGCATAAGTCAAAGGGATGACTTACCACAATTTTATGTATGTTATACAGAACCACAGTTATGATTAACTACAGCTTATAATTACCAGCTGCAGGCTTTGTGTGGTTTGTATCTTGAGGAAGCATTGAAATGTACTGCAGTCAGTTCAGAGGATTCAGCAGCCTGTTCCCTTTTTCCCTTTGCTTATGACTAAATATGCCACAAGCTTGAGAGGCATTTTGACCTGTAGTAGTAATGTTCGTTCCACAGTTTCAGAGTCAAGAGGGGTCAAGTTGAAAGGTTCATTCCCATGTGATGAGTGTAGTTGTTGCCATTTTACGGCTCCTACCTACCTCTAGGAAAGTTTTCACGTTTACATGTTATATTAACTGTAAAACTAGCATGCTGATTTATACTGTACCATGACCTTAATCTAGATACCTAGACACTTAGGGCCACATGTAAGAAAACAGTCTAGGTTTAAAACTCACTTTGTTGCCCATAGCAACCAATCAGAGCTCGCCTCTCATATTTTCAGAGCACTATATGAAATGAAAGGGGCACTCTGACTGGTTGCTATGGGCAACAAAGTGAGTTTTAGACTTTGACAGTTTTCATACATGTGGCCCTTAGGTTTTAGTATAGTAGCACACACTTTTTGTATCTTTTGTTGCATTACACATAACATTTTGGATGTATCACTCTTTGGCTCCCTTTGTTATTTTTTACGGTAGTACTTACAAACTTATTTAAAGAGTGGGGGGTTAGGAGTTAGGAAGGGTATGCTCAAATAGTGTCTTGTGGCGCGTACTTGTGCACGCCACAAGACGCCGTGTCTTTAGAAGAATGTGCTAATCAGCGCGTTCTAAAGCGCAGAGTGGGCTGGCCCCAGTCACTTTCATTATACCTGCAGGGAAGACAGCAGGTAATCATAGCTCTCTATAAGAGCTATGATTACCGAAATTACAGGACGTACTTCAAGGCACATTGCAGTGCTATTACGCCCCGAAATACGTCCTAAAATAAGCCTTGTGAACATACCCGAATAGGATGGTTTGATGAGTTGTTTACATATCAGCAATTATTTATTCTTTTCATACATTTGAATTGTGTTTGCTTGTTTTTAGGTTTTATGTTTTAGGTTTCGATTTGAAAAACATATTCAAAAGTGTTGCGTAAAATGCATCAAACACGCACCCAAAGTGTGGTGTGTGTATGGATGCATTTTTGATGTAGCAGAAAGGCACCCTATAGTTTTAAATATTGTGTCTGCTGAGTCAAACGGATCAAAAATTCACATGTCAATTCTTTGAACGGATCCAAAAGACACATTAGAAAGAAGCATGTAAAACACACATTGGCAAGCAGACATCTGAACGCCAATGCTTGTTTTACATTAAAAGCAATGTAAATCACACTGCACACACTGTTAGATGCATGTTTGGGTCCGTTTTGGGTCCGAAACACTGATCCAAATATGCATCTAAGAAACGCCATGTGATCATACCCTTATCCTTCATTTTCTGATAATGGAATTTTGTTTGTGCGTTTTGTTTTTTATGGCTTGCTTTCAGTGAAGATTGGCTATAAAAAGATTTAAAGGCTCAAGACATAGGAATGGGACTAAAGCGCCCCTCTCATTTTTCCAGAGCACAATATGAAATGAAAGAGACGCTCTGATTGGTTGCAATGGGCAACAAAGTGAGTTTTAAACCTAGACAGTTTTCATACATGTGGCCCTTGGAGTGAACTGAGAGTTGGTGAGGGTGTTGTATTAATCATATGGATTAGATTGAGAAAGGACTGATTTTTCATTCTTCGACCTTACTGGAATTTTCCTCTAGTTCTTAGACTTAATTAGGATGTTTTTGCACTAGATTTTGTTGTATTTATGCCAGAATTATGTTACTATGATGTATCCAGGACCGGATGTACTGAGGGAGAATTATTCCAAAAAAGAAGAACGTAGTATAGCTCACCTGGTCAATTATGACAGGGAACGCCTGTACAGCTATGAAGCAACCTTCACAGGACAATGAATAAATAGAGAAAATCCAGCGTAACCTCATGTCCAAAGATAAAAACGTTCCAAAACTTTATTATAAATGCTTCTTAAAATTCCAACATGGTTCTCAATACAGCCGTTGCGTTTTGGAGAAAGACTCCTTACTCATGGCATACTTTTAAGCTACTAGTAGCCGCTACTTAAATATTCAAACATTAATCATGTGACACAATCACGTGATTATCGCCAAGTAACCTCATATATTATTTAAAAACTCTCCAAAATACATATAAAATGTTAAAAACAATACATAATCATAGAGAACTCAATATTGACATATCAAATCATGTCTTTTGTTAAGGCCGTTGGGATGTCTGGTGCCAAGTCTAAAAATCCTTTACGCGTCAGCTGTATTGAGAACCATGTTGGAATTTTAAGAAGCACGAGGGAGAATTATTGGTCTATAAAGCCTATGAGAACTAGTAATTAGTCATACCACATAGATTATTAGAATTGAGGAGGCTATTCTAAAACAAAAAGATATACAAGAACAGAAAATGGCCACTGTGTCATGGTATAGGTTGTATCCATACTGACAAATTGCACATGAGTAAATACATTCTACTCTGTATGTCATTTAAATTATGTTATCATTCTTGGTTGTAATTTATTTCTAATATTATTTAGTCATAGAAGCATTTGTAGACTCAATTTTGTGATGGCTCTTAAACTGATATTATGGTATAGTATATCTTATGTTAATTGTCTTTGGAACTTACAGCACATACTACAGGGAATTACGAAGTGGAATTCGTTTAGATTTTCAGGAAAAATTCGATTCTGCACGAAGGGGAAGTTTATGGTACTTCGCAGGAAACGAATCGTCTTTTTTCTCAAATGGCCGCGAGCACATGGCGTGACATGGGGCAGAGAACTATGGGAGGAAGAAAGGAACGCCCTCAATGACATGTGCATACATGAAGCCAGTCAGCAACCAGTGGGCTTCTGTGACGTCACAGCCCTATAAATACGGACGCCGTGTTAAATTCTCGCACTTGTCTCCTGTCACAAGCATCTATCTGCTGCAGCACTATATTGCACTGTGTGCAAAACAAACCCATTTCTTGAGCTACTGGGGTGAAAGACCTTCACAAGTGTGTGTCATATATACACCTGTTCCTGAACCAGCGTTTTTTATTTTGATGGTTTTAGTTTGTGGGGTATTGTCCCTAAAATCCAGGCTGTGTCTATTTCTGCCCCATACACTCCTGAATTCCATCTGGTTATTTCTGTAGGGTATTTTATACCAAAGGGTTAATTTATCCTCTTGTTTGTCGGTTAATTTGGAGTCAAATACAGGGTGTGTGTATTTCTGCCCCATATACGCCTGAATTCCATCTGGTTATTTCTGTAGGGTATTTTATACCCAAGGGTTACTTTATCCTCTTGTTTGTGAGGTAATTAGGAGTCAAATACAGGGTGTGTGTATTTCTGCCCCATATACACCTGAATTCCATCTGGTTATTTCTGTAGGGTATTTTATACCCAAGGGTTATTTTATCCTCTTGTTTGTGAGGTAATTTTGAATCAAATACAGTGTGTGTGTATTTCTGCCCCATATATGCCTAAATTCCATCTGCTTATTTATGTACACATTTATGTGCTTATTTTATACACAAGGGTTAAGTTATGCTCTTGTTTGTGGGATAATTATGAGTCAAATACAGGGTGTGTGTATTTCTGCCCCATATATGCCTTAATTCCATCTGGTTATTTTTGTAGGGTATTTTATACCAAAAGGTTAATTTATCCTCTTGTTTGTGGGGTAATTTTGAGTCAAATACGGGGTGTCTGTATTCCTGCCACATACACGCCTGAGTTCCATCTGGTTCATTCTGTAGGGAATTTTATACCAAGGATATATTATTCCCTTGTTTGTGGAGGAATTTGAGTCAAATACAGGGTGTGTATTTCTGCCCCATACACGCCTGAAATCCATCAACTTCAGTCTTTGAGGGTATTTTATTCTGTGGCCAAGAGTTAATTTATCCACTTTTTGTGGAGAATTCTGTGTCAAATCCAGTGCTTGTGTATTTCAGCCCTACATACATCTCAAATCCAGCCAGTTCAGTCTCTTGGGATATCACTATCTGTGGCAAACAGTTAATTTTTTCACTTATTGTGTTGATTCTGTTAAACGCTGATATATGTAGAGCCCCCCCAAAAGAGTGGAGAGGGTGACATCAGTAATTTTGCACTGATTTCACTAATCATTTTGCCCTTCCTTTGATCCTTCAGTGTCTGCTTTCAATTGGTCAATAAGTTTGCTGCAGATGGAGCTGGTACTGCTCTTACAACCCCAACCTCCCACCGCAGTCATGGCAGTGGTACGTGAGCGCTGAGGAACCCCCCGATCCGACCTGCGGGAGGATGGACGATGGCACAAATAGATCTCTCTGTCACTACCAATGGTTGCACTCTCTCACTGACACCACAAGTCCGCTGCCTTGGGATAACCTTTGACTCCAATCTGGCCTTTTAAACCACACATCCAAACTCCACCTGAAAAATATCTCCGGAATCCGCTCATTCCATCACTTTGAAAGCGCAAAAATGCTTGTCCATGTCCTCATCATCTCACGCCTAGACTACTGCAACATCCTTCTCTATGGCCTCCCATCTAGCACCCTCGCTCCCCTTAACTCTGCTGCCCGTCTGATTCACCTCTCTCCTCGTGACTCCTCTGCCTCTCCCATTTGCCAATACCTTCACTGGCTTCCCATTGCCCCCACCAGACTCATGTGGCCATGAGATGTAGTCGCTACGTCTCCAGTCCCCTGAACAGACAGATTTTGCAACATATGTTCCAGGACAAGAAGCAGTGAAATGATGTTGTTCATCCCATAGTCCTGGCGACTGACAAATTACGTGGCCTCCTGGAAGAGCCGGAAAAAACGGCACGTGTCACGTATGATCTGCCACTGGTTGACATAAAAACTACACAGTGGAGTATCCCTGTCCGCTTGGATCATCAAGAAATCATTAATGGCTTTTCTCTGTTCATAGATTTCTCTGTTTTGCTCTGTTCATAGATTTCTTCCTGTTTTGCTCTGTTCATAGATTTCTCTCTGTTTTTCTCTGTTCATAGTTTCTCTGTTCTGTTCAGCTCAAGGAGGGTGTGCTTGGTGGTGTAGGAATGTCTAAAGTGCTTGCAAAGTTTCCTGGCCAGTTCTCTGAATGGTGCAGAGTCCACCACTTTAAAAGGGAGGGGCTGCAGTGCCACCAAGTTGGACAGTAGCACGGTCAGCTTCTGCACCTTGGAATGGCTAGACGCATACTGCTGTCTCTTGGCAATCGTCTCGGTGAATGACTGCTGGCACCATGAGTGGCGAGGAGCAGGAGCATCTGGACCGGTAGATGATGTGAAAGACAGACAACTCCCTTCGGCAGAGGTGGTGGAGCCTTGACTGCCTGAAATGGGAGGCATGCCACTGGGTTCTTCTGCTGCGGCAGGATGGAATACCACATCTGAGATACGTTTCTCCCAGGCCACTTTATGGTGATGCTGCATATGTTGACACAGGGCTGTGGTGCCAACTTTAGGTCTCTGGCCACGCTTTACTTTCTGCCCACAGATTCTACATATAGCCATGTTCGCTTCTTCCGAAAACTAGCACACCGCCGAGTAGATGATTTTACCACCAATGCTCCGCCGCTCCCCCGGTGAGCCCCTGCACTGCTACTTTCTGGGACCTGCAAAGTGGGTGGTCTAAATCATGGCCATTTGGCTCCCAACCTCACACTGCTGCCATCCTGCTGACTCCCGGCCACACTGCCAACTTGCCGGCTGCGCCACTACCTGATGCGCAAGCTGCCGCTCTCTTCTCCTGATGATGATGATGAAGCCCTTGCTTTAAGGGCTGGGATGATGGGTAGTCGAAGGTAGGCGGCCGCATATGGCGCCACTTCATCCCAGGCAGAAAAGGGGGCGCAAGGAGGTATGGAGTGGGCTGAATTTTCCATTTGGGGGCACTTTATGCCTTGTTTAACTAGGGCACCATAATACCTTGTCCCAGCCTTGCTTGCTTTACCCGGCTTCCAAGTGCGATCGGCTACATCGATTAGTGTTTGCCTGTCACCGCTGTCCTCCTCAACGGTCTTGTTGTACAGAGCCTGACCACTCGCAACATAACCCCCATGTGCCACTCTCCTCATCACTACTTGCCCGCCTGCAAGAAGCAGCAGATGTCTTCCCCACCTCTTTGCTGCCCACTGTCCTCAAATAGTTCATCCTCACTGTATAGTGGCGCAGAGCCCACAACACATAGTAGTTCTCTGGCTTTGGGAACTGAATGGGTATAGAGGCAGGTTGAGGACAGCTGAGGGCCCCTGACCTGCTCCCGGGCAATGCCAACTAAAGGTTGTGTCTTACGGATGCACCGACTCTTTGTCGGGGTTGTCAGATGTCATCTGTGAAAAAGTGGATGACCTAGTCAACCATTCGAGAACCATTGGCTTGGTGGTAAACACATGACCGCTAGATGACACCGGAAGCTCTGGCCTTGCAGGGTGACCCCTGCTGCGACCTGTGCCTTCTCCAGGAACCTACTATTGCGTTCTTTGACTTTATAGTAGGATCTTGGCCCTCAGCTCTGTTCTTACCAGCTGGCGCTGATATTATCTTGTCTGGCTGCGTCCCCACTTCAGTTATTTGGTCAGTTTTGCCCCTGTAACTGCCCAGAGAAGTGAAGTGTGAAGCGATTCTAAAAGCGGCGACTGTCATCGGCGTGTGTTACTAAAACACAGCATTGTATCAAGACCAAACCCCGCTCCCTATGCATATTTGAGCATGGCACATTGTTCTACAACATTCTACAGGCTCTCCGCAGCCAGGAAATAGCTGTTTTTAATGCGATTCACCGCAAATAAATTCGGGTCGAAACAATTTTTTGCTGAAACATCGGTGAATCTGGTGAACCGAATTTTTGAGAAATTCGCCCATCTCTACATGGAATAAATGTATACATACTGTATGTTTTATAACTTACTCTGTAGTACATGGCGATTTTCATGCTTGTACTTTCATTCATTCTAGATTGCTATACATATGTTTTACATTTTTATGTGATTTTGGATTCTTTATTATTAATGGATAACTCTTTCCAGATGAATGCATGTATTCAGTGTCAACCTGTGGTGCCAAGGGCCCACAGGTGGAGTTTATTCTAGGGGGCTACCAGTTGAGTTCATTCTGGGCCCACCGGTGGAGTTTATTCTAGGGGGCCACCAGTTGAGTTCTTTCTGGGCCCACCGGTGGAGTTTATTTTAGGAATCCACTCTACAGCGACTGTAAATGACTGTACATGCTTCCTATACTCTGCCTCTTGTTTATTGCCTCTCTTTTTCTGATTTTCTACCCCTCCCAAGGATGTATATGCAGTTAAAAAAAAACATATCCAAGTCTGCCAGGCACAGGAGCCCAAAGAGAATTTGCCCTGTTCCCCTGTGGGCTAGTTCGAACCTGCATCTATTTGTGAATCATGTGAATGTCTGTTATGATGAGACAACCTTATTGGGTACTTGTGTTTTGGGTTAATATTTAATAAACATTTTTTGGTAATTAAGCAGTCAACTATAGTAGCTATTTTATATATACAATGATTTATATATAAATTGAATGATTGGGTTAAACCTTGGGCTTCCTAGATTGTATTTTCTTTTGTAGCATAATAAATACATCTGTAGGTATGGGGGAATATATTTGAGATATTTTATTACCTATTCAATACAGTGTGCCTTCACTATTTGTGCCATCCTGCATTGCATTACACTTTGCATTATTATTCATGTATCTATATATAGGTGGTATTGCATTCAAATCATTATCTACTCATTAAGGTGTGTATCTGTCATGTTTGCAATGCTGTATCGAATATCATGTAGGGTGCTGAAAGATTGCACATATGCGGCGTCTATATTTTGGGATATGTATTTGTACTGCCTTATGCAGTGCTAGTATGCAGCTTGTAGATATTTGAAGGACACTATATTTTATTGACAGGCTTACTGTAAATCATATGTTGCCATCTCTTTGTGTGGTACATAAGTTGTGTCTTTATCCTTGGATATCTATTTTTGTCTTAGTCAAATTACATTTGTGCATGAATTTTTGAGTTTACACATTTTGATATGTACACAGTATTTGTGCATGTTCATTGACTTACAAATGAGCTTGTGTTTCTAACGCATGTGCCATGACATTTTGTATGTAACTGTGGTCGTTAGAGGACACACTATGCATTTCATAATGTGAAGATGTGGATCAACATCTGACATTTGATCCGTTTGTTGTCAAATAAAAGTGACCATTGTACATGTATCCTTAGCCCTGACGAAGCTGAATTTATGAGCAATTTGCATGGTGTTTCTTACCTCGTTCGGCGTACAGGATTCCCATTATTATTAGACAGTATAGCAAGGTTTTTGTTTATTCTTTCAGTGTCTTTTATATTATGCACTAGTAGGTGTTTAAGCAGCAATCCTTTATACGATTCTTTAGATTGGGGTTTGGATTAACCTGGATTTTTTATTTAATTTTAAACTGTACACATTAACTATATTTATGATATTATGATCTTGGTAATACTTATGTATAGAATTGATGTCTATGAGGCCGGTTCACACATTGCATTTTAGTTGTGTTTTTTTAACTGCATCAGAAATGGAAGCAATTAAAGCACGCATGATTTTTCAAAAAACGTGTGCATTTTGTAAAAAGAAAATTAAGTTTCCCCTGTGCTGCAAAATAAATTGTAAAATCACCTGCATTGGAAAAAATGCATGCAGTAAACCAAAGGGTGACCCCGGGCTTATTGTTAGATATTCATAGAGGTATTGTGCTTATTTTATCTTGAGGTAAATATTAGGGATGAACAAATCGATTCTAAAAAAGTGAAATTTGTTTCGAATTTCAGGAACAATTCAATTCTAAACAAAGCTGAATTTCCTGGTGATTCGTGGCAACGAATCTAAAATGGCTGCAAGCTTATGGCGTGACATGAGGCAAAGAACTAGGGAGGAAAAAAGGAACACCCTCAATGCCATGATATGCAGATATGCAGCCAATCAGCAGCCAGGGAGCTTCTGTGATGTCACAGCCCTATAAATAGGTCAGTCTTTTTACATTCTGACACTTGCCACTGTGTCTCTTATGTACACGGATCTCTCTATAGCAGCACTAGATTGCACTCTGTGCCAAATACTTCCGATTTTACAGATACTGGGGTGAAATACCTTTCAGCTACACAGTGTATATGTATCATATAAACACATGTTCTTGATCCAGCGTTTTTTATTTTGGGCTATTGCTCTCCGTTTCAAACAGTTACTTTTTTTTACTTATTGTGTGAACTATCTTTATAATAGAGTGTGTGTATTTCTCATATACACACATCTCCATTACAGCCAGTTCAGTCTTTTGGGTTATTGTTTTCTGTGCCAAAGAGTTACTTTTTTCACTTACAAGGTAATACACCTTTGAAATACAGGTTGTGTATTTGTCATATACACACATCTACATTAAACAGAGTTTGTTTTTTGTAAATTTTTGATCAAACAGTATGTCAGACAGAGAGGTGGCAGGCCCTTCATATGGGAGGGGCAATGGCACAAATGTTCCTGAAGAAAGGCACAGGTCGCAGCACAGTAAGGGGACAATGCAGCAGGGGTCAATTGGCGGGGCCAGAGCTAACGGTGTAATATGATGGCCGCATGTTGACCACCAATCACACGGCTCTTGAATGGTTGACTAGGTCATCCACTTCCTCCCAGATGACATCTGACAACCCCAGCCAAGGGTCGGTGGGTTTGTCAGACACAACCCTTAGTTGGCATGGTCTGCGAGCAGGTCAAGGGCCCTCAGTTGTCCTCAACCTGCCTCTGTCCCGTTCAGTTCCCTCAGCCAGAGAACTACTATGTGCTGTGGGCTCTGTGCCACTATACAGCGAGGACAAACTATTTGAGGACAGTGAGCAGCTACTGGACAGCAAAGAGTTGGGTCAGACATCCACTGCTTCTTGCAGTTGGTGGGCAAGTAGTGATGTGAAGTGTGGCATGGGAGGTTATGTTGCGAGCGGTCAGGCACTGTACACCGAGACAATTGAGGAAGACAGCAGTGACGGGCAAACACAAATTGATGACTATGTAGCCGATCGCACTTGGGAGCCGGGTGAAGCAAGGGCTTCATCATCATCGTCGGGAGAAGAGGGCAGCAGCTTGCGTGTCAGCCAGTGGCGCATCCAGCAAGTAGGTAGTGTGACCAGGAGTCAGAAGGGTGGCAGCAGTGCGAGGTCGGAAGTCAAACGACCACGGGGTAGACCACGCACTTTGCAAGTTGGTGGTACTGCAGTACCTCCCTTTTCAAGTTGTGGACTCGGCACCATTCAGAGAACTGTTAGCTTGTGCCAAGCCGAGGTGGAGAGTCCCAAGCCGTCATTTCTTTTCGAAAAAGGCAGTACCAGCCCTGCACAAATATGGAGAAGGGAAGGTGGGCCAGTCCTTGAGGCTGTCGGTGTCTTCCAAAGTGCACGGTAACATGGACGTGGGGAGCTGTAACTATGGTCAGGGACAGTACATGTCTTTTATGGCCCACTGGGTGAATGTGCTGCCTTCCCAGCCACACCAGCAACTTTGACAGGAGACGCCACTTTCTCCTCCACGTTGTCAAACTGCTGATCCTGCGTCAATGTCCGCCTCCTCCTCCTCCTCCTCCACCTCAGCCTCCACTGCAGCGACACATCTTAGTGCTCCTCCAGCAGTTCTACACCTGGTTTACCTGGGTGAACAAAGTCACACAGAGGAGGAACTGCTCCGCATCATGAAAGTCTAAATCGATTCCTGGCTTTCTCCGTGAAAACTTCTACCCACCATCTTTACCAGGGACTGGTATTGCCATCCACCTCCCCATTCTTCACGGGGCCATTATGTAGCCTTCTGATGCTGCTGCCACCTCAACACACAGGTCTCCTCATGCTGCTGCTGCAGCTGTCACCATGTCACTCTCTGGATTGATGCCGCTGCTGCCGCCACCTCCTCATTATGTTACCTAGCTGTCGCCACCTCAAAATTATGTAATTGTACCACTCTCTGGCCTGATGCTGCTGCTGTTGCTGCCGTCACCTCCACACTGTGTATATGTGCCACTCTTTGGCCTACTCATGCTGCTGCCACCTCCACACTAAGTCATTGTGGCACTCTGTGGCCTACTCGTACTGCTGCCACCTCCACAATCCGTCATTGTGCTCATGCTTCTGCCAACTGACCACTCTCTCACTCGACCAACCTGTGGTTTCCTAATGTTGTTTCTGCTCTCCACCACTCTATGATGTTGCGACTATGTTTGGTTTTCCCCTTCTTTTAATCTGCCAGAAAAAAAGAAAGGGACATACACAACCAACTGTGTCTTCGGAGTAAGGCCAGTATGACATGGTCCTTTGTTTGCATTAGGATTATTTGATGGTTAGGCAGCCAAAAGCAGGAATGGATACAAAACACAGAAGACATGCAAATATTCCATTTACTTGTCATCTCTGTTTTGGATCACCTCCTGTTTCTTTCTGGCTTTAGCAATACTGATGGATTCTTGACCGACTGAAAGCAGACACTGATGGATCAAAGGAAGGGCAAAATGGTCAGTGACATCAATGCAAAATGAATTCCGACACCCTCTCCACTCTTTCGGGGGAGTGGGCTCTCCATGTATCAGCATTTAACAGAACAGGTTCTGTCACAATCTGTGGAATCATCTGTCACAAATTTACTGTTTGGCCTAGAGAACAATATCCCAAATTAATAACCTGCCTGTAATGGAGATATGTGTATATGACAAAAACACAAGCTGTATTTCAAAGTTTTTTTTAAGACAAGTTATATTTGTCAAAATTACTGCCGATACCCTCTCCACTCTTTCAGGGGGCTCTACATGTATCAGCATTTAACAGAACAGGTTCTGTCATAATCTACGGAATTATCTGATGACGGTGTAAAAAGAGTGCTCTCTTTGACCCCGTAGTGGGATCTTGGCCCTCTGCTCGGTTCCTCCTAGCTGGCACTGACTTTACCCTGTCAGGCTGCATTCCCACTTCAGTTATTTGGTCAGTTTTGCCCCCGTAACTGCCTAGGTAAGTGAGGAGTGAAGCGATTCTAAGAGCGGCGCCTGTCATCTGCGTGTCATACTAAATCACAGCATTGTTTCAATACCAAACCACGCTCCCTTTGCATATTTCTGCATGGCACAATACAACACCATACAGTCTCTCTGCAGCCAGGAAATAACAGTTTTTTTAACATGATTCATTGTGAATAAATTCGGAACAAAACAAATTTTCGGGAAAAATTTGGCGAATTCGGCGAATCGAATTTTTGAGAAATCTCTAACTATAACTTGTAATATTATTATCCTCTAGAATTGCATCCAGACCCTTTTTTAATTTTTTTAGTGAATTTATCATGACTAGTGTTGAGCGATTATTATCGACAAAGTTGAAATCGCCGGATTTACGTTGACGGATTTTTAGATCATGCGAAAATTTTTGGGTTAAAATCTTGCATAATCTTTTAAATATCGCGCCTTTTTTCGGCGCTTCCTGTCATTTTGGGGGCCCAGCAAATCGTTACAGAATAGAGCAGGGTAAATTTGTGTGCGACGTCTGACTGGGATGTTAGGGTTTGCGATTGGCTAAAAAAATTTCCAGACCTCGTTTTACATAGAACACCCTTCCCTTTCATGATCAGTGCTGTCAGCGCTCATGCAGTAGGACGTGCGCTTGCCCCGCCAAAAATCAGCAAATTATTCTATTTCTTCACAAAAAAGCGTCTGTTAGCTGTGATCCTTACAATTAGTTAGATCAAGATTTGAAGTTTTTTATGTAGTTGGGAGAAATTTTAAAGGAGCATCTACCGCTGTAAATCACGGGGGTAGTTTGGGGGGGGGTCCCGCGGGGCGAACACAGAAAGCTTTTTTAAAGAAACTGGTTTATGTTCACCAAGACTTAGGGGAAAATTTGCACTGCAATAGTTTTATTATTAACTTTTTTCTATTGAAATTTTTTCCGGTTTTGGGCACCTAAAACTTATATTAGGATAACTCTTTTCTAGTAACTGCAGGTCTCTTTGCTAGGTGAAAAACTCCACTTTTATTTTCAGATACATTTCGATAGGTTTTTTTTTTTCAATTTTGGGCCCATTCCAGCTTTGTTGATAAGCCACCTTGCAGTTAAATTAGAATCCAGCAATTTTGTAGTAGCACAGGTTGATAGGGCCAAAATACCTTTCATTATCCGAATACATTTTCAGAACTGTTTTTTCACTTTGGCCACACGCTTTTTTTCATTGGGGCCCTTGCCTTAAATTGAATACAGCAATTTTTGTATTCATCAAGGTGAATTGAAAGGTGCCAAAAATACCTTTTTTATCCGAATACATTTCAGATACGTGTTTTTTACTTTGGCGCACTACGCTTGTTCTTGAGGCCCTTGCACTTAAATTGAATACAGCAATTTTTTAGTCATCACGGTGAATTTGAAGGTCCCCAAAAATACCTTTTATTATCCGAATACATTTCAGATAGTGTTTTTTCATTGGCCACCACAGCTTTGTTCATTGAGGCACCTTGCATTTAAATGTAATACAGAATTTTTAGTCCCACGGGGTGAATTAAAAGGTGCCAAAAAAACCTTTTATTATCCGAATCTTTTTTTTCAGATACGTTTTTTTTTAACTTTGGGGCCATTACAGCTTTGTTGATGAGCTATTTTGCATTAAAAAGTGAATACAAATTTTTTAGTCCCCACGGTGTTTTTTTGAAAGGTCCCAAAAAATACCTTTTTTTTATCCGAATACATTTCAATAGTTTTTTTTTTCACTTTTGGTCATAAAGTTTGTTGATAGATCTACTTTGCAGTTTAAATTTGAATCCGAAACTTTGTATCACCACAGGTTGTAGGTGCCAAAAAAATACCTTTTATTATCAGTATACATTCAGTACGGTTTTTTTTCATTTTGGCCAGGCCCTGTTTTTAAAAGAGCCCCCCTTGCAGTTAATTTGATCCAGCAACTTTAAAAACACCACAGGTTACAAAGGGTGCCAAAAATACCTTTTAATATCCTATACATTAGGGGACAGGTGTTTTTTTCACTTTTGGTCAGCAAGCTTTGTTGATGATCTACTTTGCGTTAAATTTGAATACAAAATTTTAAAAGGTCCCCCACGGTAAATTGTAGTGCCAAAAAATATTTTTATTACCCCCTATACATTTCAGACGGGTTTTTTTTCATTTTTGGGTCAGTCAAGCTTTGTTCAAGAGCTACTTTGTTTTTACTTTTTTAATACAGAAATTTAAGTCCCACAGGGAATTGGGGGCCCAAAAAAATACCTTTTATTATCCCGTAACTTTTTAGACAGGTTTTTTTCATTTTTGGTCATAAGCTTTGTTCATAGAGCACTTTGTAGTTAAATTTTAAATACAGCAATTTACAGTCCCCACGGGTGAATTGATGGTCCAAAAAAAATCCCTTAAAATAGCCTAAATTTTTCAAAAGGGTTTTTTTCACTTTTGGTCATCAAGCTTTGTTATAGAGCTACTTTGTAGTTAAATTTGAATACAGCAATTTAGTATCACCACAGGTGAATTGATAGGGGGAAAAAAATACCTTTTATTATCCCCTAACATTTCAGACAGGTTTTTTTCACTTTTGGCGTCAAGCTTTTTTCAAGACTACTTTGTATTTAAATTTTTGAATGAGAAATTTTTGGTAGTCACAACGGTAAATTTGTAGGTGCCAAAAAATACCTTTATTATCCGTTACATTTCAGACAGTTTTTTTTTTCACTTTTGGTCAGTCGTTTTGTTCATAGAGCTACTTTGAATTTAAATTTGAAATAGCAATTATAGTAAACCACAGGTAAGATGGGTGCCAAAAAATACATTTTTTACCGTATACTTTTCAGCGGTGTTTTTTTTCACTTTTGGTCATCTTTCTTTGTTCACAGGCTACTTTGTATTTAAAATTTGAATACAGAAATTAGTATCCCCACGGGTGAATTTGATGGGTGCCAAAATACCTTATATTATCCCGTATACATTTAACAGGTGTTTTTTTCATTTTTGGTCATCAACTTTTTTTAAGCTACGTTTAGTTAAATTTGAATAAGAAATTTAGTAGTCCCCACAGGTAATTGATGGGTCCAAAAATACCTTTTATTATCCCGTATACATTTCAGACAGGTGTTTTTTTCACTTTTGGTCATCAAGCTTTGTCATAGAGATCTTTGTATTAAATTTGAATACAGCAATTTTTTTTTTGATTTGAGGGTTTTGAAATAGCGTGATTTGCCGTCTTTTAATAAGAGACTTTCCAAAACTCTTCCTCCCTTTCTCAAATTTTATATTTCTGAACTGGGCAAAATTCAGGGGGTAACGAAAAAAGGGGGGGGTAGGACATGGGGGTAGAGGTACGAGAGAAGGTGCCCTTCCAGTGCGGCGACAAAAAACGCATGCAGGGATTGTCAGTTGCGGGACGGGTCAGGCCTGTCATCGGGGGTCAGGGCCCTTGTGAAATCTCAGTAACGAACACGTCGCCAATCTGTTTCAGTGTTAATGAAACCTGCACCCAGCACTTCCCTCCTCGCCCCCCGTCACGGCCACAAATGTCGTCACACATCATCGCATCCGCAAGTATGAACAGCCCAAATTTCAACTCGTGTCCCCCCATGGGATAATCCATTTTTAAACCTCTTTGATCAAAATGCGGTTGGGGTCAGAAGGCATTTAAAAAAGATAAGGGGCCCAAAGAGGATTTTTTTCTCGCTTGATCCCAGTTACTGAGCCATCAGGGAGGAAAGGGAACCCAGTAAAACGGCAAAAAACCCCGGGCGGTCGGAAAACCCCTTGTAGTCCCTCTTGCTTGTAGCCCGCAGCCCTGGATCAGAATGTCGGGACACCAAGCATCTGTGTTGATAAAGATGATGACGACATTGGGGATCCAACGGGTTTTTTTTACAGTTTTTGGTTTTCGAGCGTTTCTCACTGGACAGGAGGAAGACGATGGGTAGTGTCAGAAAGGGGTCCCGCCTCAAAAAAGGGGAAGGGCGGGCAAAGTCCGCTGATATGTTTCCCGCCAGCCACTCAGGGAAACCCCCGCTCCTCGTTTATCGCCCACAAAAAGGTCCAGGACCTCTCAAGCCTGGGTTTTCTTTGACCAAGCCTCGTTCCCCCAGCGATGTCATATGCCCCCTTTTCCGTAAACGAATAAGAAAGGGGGAAGAACTTGGTGGAAAACCCCCCCAAAACAGTCTAGTCACATGCGGGAAAAGCATGAGTTGAATGGAGGCAACACTAGGCAAAAAAGGCCAGCCCGGGCCCCCGGCCCCCCAACCCGTCACCCCCCTTTCTCGCCTCCTCCTCCTCCCCCACCCCACCAACCTTCCCTCAGCTGCCCATTTCTCTCAATCTTGACAAGGATCAACCTTCACCCCACCCCCTTTCCCACCCAACCCAAACCCCATTCTACCCCCCTTTCTGGCCGTTTGACGACCTCACACCGAAAGGGGCCGCGCAGCCACCTTTTCCCAGGTTTAGCGGAAAAACACTTTAACCAAACCACCCAAGCAAAACCTAATTAAAAAATTTTTCCTTGGAAAAATTTCCTTTCCATTTGGGAACAAATTTCTCCCACATTCCTTGCCTCCCCCAATACCCAGATGCACGGGCATTTTTCCAAAAACCGTCCCTCCCCTGGCAGCCACATGTAATTTAAAATTTCAAAAAAAAATTGTTTCGGATCTGTGGCCGGAAAAGCATGGGACCACCGGACCATGGGATATAACACGGAAAAGGCCGCTATATCTCTGGAAAAACTATGGGTGAGTGGGTGGATGTTTGGGGGTGAGGGGGGTTAGGTGGGGGAGTCTTAAAAACCAAAAGGGAGGGGGGGTTTTTGGGGTTTTGGGGGGGATAGTGCCCAAGAAAAAAGGCGTGTTGAAATTAAAAATTGCTTGGAGACGTAACACACAGGTAAAGGAGTGTGGACGCCTTAAACAAACGAGACGAGGCGGGCGGGGACAAGTGCCTTGTGCCGGGGAAGGTGGTTGGATAAAACGGGCAAATTGCGGGGCCGCCCTTAAAGGGTAGGCTGGGAACATCACTTCCCCCGGCACATGTCATG
This sequence comes from Phyllomedusa bahiana, assembly GCA_025379985.1. Lineage (NCBI taxonomy): Eukaryota > Metazoa > Chordata > Amphibia > Anura > Hylidae > Phyllomedusa > Phyllomedusa bahiana. The sequence goes on along the minus strand of JAODAL010031024.1, from coordinate 29,340 downwards.
AACTTGTCCTCCAGAAATTTCAAAAGACTACCTGGGTTTGACTCCCTGCTGAGGAAGGCTCGAGGTTGAGTTCGCACTTCCAGCCTTTCGCACCCTGCTTCGTCCCGCCGGGCTGCTTTTGCGCGTCAGCTCCCCCTCCCGTAACCGTTTCATTTTGACATGGAACATGCGGAAATTTCCCACCCCCCACATTTCCGGGGATTGTGGCAGCAGCGCAATGCCATTACGCAGTACGAAGTGACACATGGCGTACAAGCAGCGGTGCGGGCCTCGGGGTGTGAGCCCCGAGAGTGGGGGAGGGAAAGAGCTCGCCCATCCTTTCCAGTTTAAAGAAGCCACCAAAATGGCATGCGGATGATGCCCCTTTTCGCATGAATTGTGGTGTCTTAGTTTGGAACGATGTTGGACACTCTGAAAAACAGGTCCCGCCACGACGGGAGAAAATGGCACAGATGCGGGCAGAAGCCTTTCTCCCGCGAACCCCAAGGTCCGACAGTTTCTCAATTTATCGGTCTTCATTAGGCATGTTTTTGGGTCCAGGGGAGTGCAAGGGGCGCATCAGCTCTCAGGGTGCATTATCTGAGGCAAGTCGGGGGTTGTTGAAGCTGTACCGGAGAACGGGGGAGGAGGGGGAGGTATTCCAAAACGATTTACCAACGTTTCCCCCGCCTTGGAAAAAGGTGGGGGAATTTTAGGCGGAGGGGAAAGAGGAAGATCATTTGCTAGTCCCCCTCGACCCAAGGCTTGGGGAAAACAAGGCTCCACTCTCACATGAGTGCTTGGATGCTCCATTTCCCCAACATGATCCTCCATTAAGGCCATCAAAATGAACAACAGATGGCCACCCCCTGGATCCAGGTACAAAACAAAATCAGCACTTCCCTTTACCCCCCAAATAGAGAGTAAAATGCGGAAATGGAGACCTTGCGATTTATCAACTGGAGACCTGTTGCGTCTCTTTCACTTTTTCAAATGTCCGGTGGAACAAGTCGCAACGTGACAACAGTAGAGGCCAAGTAGCCTGCGGCAGCAGCAGCAGCAGGGAGGTGGCAGAAGCCTAATGGGTGACCTCTGGAAAACTTTATTTACCACCCCACCCCGCATGCAAATGCAGGGGGACCAAACCAACACACAAGAAGCTTAAGATCATGGGGCACGACTATCTGCATCTCAACACCGATGTTTTTTTTATGTGTTCCGGGCCCCAATAGACTTCTGGGGATCCAAAATGGACGAAGCCCAGCTCGCTCACCACGCCATAAAGGGGTTGTCCTCCAGCATCCAGCGTCATGTTAAGGGACCTTACACAGCTGGGGAGTCATTACGAAAAAAGCATCGGCTTTCCCAATAATGGGATCGTTTTTACTTTCATCAAAGAAATCAGGCATGGATCTCGAGATGTTGTGGCCCCAATTGCCGAGGTCACCGATTAGTTGCCGGTCCTTCACATTCCCTTTCAAACAGAAAGGTCCTCTTTAAAAATTTTTTTTAAATGTCATTTCTTACTGCAATTTTTTTTTCCTTTTCCCCCAAATTATTTGCTGGTTTTTTCTGGGGCAGACTGTAAAAACGCAAGGTTTTTTATGACAACACCGTATTCCCTTTACTCACTTTTTCTTTAGAAGTTTTTGCATTGCCAAGGTTTTGGGGGTCATGTTTCTGGGATACAGCTATAATTATGGCCTTTTGGGAAAAGAAATTGGGGTTCTAAGTGCATTTCTCCCTCACAATTTTTAATAGTGGGAGAAGTCAATTTTTTTAAATTTTGGGGTCATGTTGCTGTAATACACAATAATAATGGTCCTTTGGAACAAAATGTGCTTTTTAAATGCCATTTCTCCCCCCAAATTTTAATAGTGGCTGAGAAATCATATTTATAATTTTTTGGGGGCATGTTGGGAATCAGCAATAAACATGGTCCTTTGGAAAAGAAAAGTGGTTCTAAGTGGGATTTTTCCCTCACAATTTTAACAGTGGCTGAGAAGTCAATTTTTATAATTTTTTTGGCATGTGCTTTGAAATGCAGCAATACACAGGGCCTATTTTAAAAAAATTTTCAAAAGTGGGTAGGGGTCATTTTTTGAATTTTTGGGGGCATTTTGCTTTGGGCAAGCTATACAAAAGGGCCTATTATAAAAAAATTTGTTTTTTAACAACATTTTTTCTTTCACAATTGTCCAAAATGGCTCAAGGGTCAGCTTTTTAATTTTTTGGGGGCATTTTTTCTTGACAAGCTATACTACAGGTCCAATTTAAAAAAAATGTTGTTTCAAAAACTTTGTTTTCACAATTGTCCAAAAAGTGGTCAAGGGGCATGCTTTGAATTTTTGGGGGCATTTTTCTGTGACATGAGCTTTACTATAGGCCTTATAAAAAAAAAAAGTTTTTTTCTAAAAGACATTTCTTCTTCAAAAATTGTCAAAGTGGCTCAAGGGGGATGGTCTGCAGAAACAGGAATAGGTAGGACACTGTTAATGGAACATATTTCAAAATGACTTGTTTTTGCAAGATCTTTTAACATGCTAGCAAATTCCTGTATTGAGACAACCCATTTAATACATTAAAAAGAGAAAAAAGACATGGTGGGATTCCCCATTTTAAAAATGTTTTTTTTTTAGATTTAAAAAACTAAAAAAATTCATTACAAAATAGCTGGTAAAAAAATTTCTCTGAATTGTACAAGGGGTACAGGGAAACTTGACCCGATGTAGGGGTTTTAGGAGGACATGGGTATGGGGCACAGAAGAGAAAAAAAAAGGACAATTTTCCTCCAGCCGTTGAGAAAATGAGAAAAAGAATGCCAAAAAAAAGGGCCATCTGGGTGGGAAAAACGTTAACCCCATTTTCCCAATGAAGCTCAATTGGGCCCCCCCATACGGAGGGGCAAGCGCTACCCGGTCTTGACTGTGTCGAGGAAGGCTGGGGTCTTTCCCACACTTACGCTTCCGCCTCTGTTCAGCACGACTGTTTTCCCTTGTGCGTATAAGGGCATTTTAAAACCGTGTTAATAGATGCGGACCCCCGCCTGGGTCCACCGCACCCACTGTAAACCGGCCCGGCTCTGAAAAAGCGTGTTTAAAAGAGACAGATGCTACCGGGGGGCTCACCACACCCACTGTAAGTCGTCCCCCGGCAGCGGGGGCCTCCCGGGTTAAAGATGGCTGATGGCAGCACGGCTCTCACCATTAGGGGCAATCAGGAGAGCTTCAAATTTCTTAAAAAATCAATTTTTAACGGTGATTTCTGTGTGGTTAAGTATGTCAAAAAGGGCTCCCGGGCTGGACACAAATTGCACAATTTGAGGCTTAAAAATTTTTTGGGGGTGGAATCACTAGGGGGCGCATCATCTGATCTCCAGGGGAGTCGTCCCTAATAAATGAAAAAAGGATTTGGGGGAAAAAAAAACCATTTAATTGATTTGGGTGAATCACTCTCAGAAAACCCGGGGGGCAAAATTTCTTCTCAACTAAGAAGTGTTTTGGGTGATTTGGGCATTTTTTTTACTTATGGGGGGGTGCGGGGCGAATTAAACATCTACACGTGTAAAAAAACCTTTAAAAACTGCAGGGAGGGGTGTATTTGTATGTATCACACTGAAAAAAAGCAAAATGATAATAATGTATAACTATAAATAAAACTTACTAAATAAATTCTGTAAACAAAATTTAGTTACCAAAAAATAACTAAAAGAGAGTCACTGTACAAAAAAAGCATATGCCACTTTGTGACGTGGGCAAACAGGGTTAGGGTCATGCTGTGGCCAGGACAGGGATGGTCAATTCCATGAAACTAAAATGGGGGGGGGTTGAAACTCCTTTTTTTTCCCCCACTTTTTAAATCTGGGGGGGCAGCAGGTTTGGGGCTCATGCTTTGTTCCAGGACAGGGATAGTATTTCCATGAAACTAAAATGGTGTTTAAAATCCTTTTTTTCCCGGGACTTTTTAAATTGGGGGTTTAAAAGGGTTTTGGGGGTCATCTGCTTTCCCCGGACAGGATCGTCATTTCCAGTGAAAATAAAAGGGGGTTTAAAGACTCCTTTTTCCGGCACTTTTTAATCTGGGGTTTTGAGGTTTGGGGCCATGCTTGGCCCCGGGCGGTTGGCAATGTCCCGTGAAACTAAAATGGGGGTTGAAAACTCCTTTTTCCGCCTTTTTAATCTGTGGGTCGATAGGGTTTAATTCATTCTGGGTACAGGGCAATATGTCAATGTCCAGTGAAACCCAAAAAGGTGGTTTTAAAAACCCTTTTTCCGGACTTTTTTAAACTTTGGGGGGCATGCAGGTTTGGGGCTCATGCGCTTCCAGGACAGGATATTCAAGTCCCCCCTTCAATAAAATGTGGTTCAAAAACATACTGCCCTTTTGGCACTTTTTAATTTGTTGTCATGCGGTTTAAGGGGCATGCTGTGGTGTAAGACAGGGATAGTGAAAGGCTGGATTTTTTTTTCTGTGGCTTTATAAACTAAGTGGTTGCCCCAAGATGTAGACGATCCTTTGACTGTTTTGGATTTTTTCCAGCTTTTCCATTCTGGGTGTAAAATAAGGTGTTGTTGCCTCCCATAGACTTTAATGGTCTTCGGTGATAATCATATCGCATGAAACTTTTCGATAATTGCCGCTTTTGACCATCGACCCAGGGGCATAGTCAACGTAATCACTCAACACTAATCATGACAAGTTCATCTGGCAGAGAGTTCCACAATTTCACTTCTCTTACAGAAAAGAATCCCTTTCTATTGCAAACTTTCATTAGAGAAGCATAAGTGAAAGCCTGGTCAGACCCCACTGCTGAAGACTCTATGTGGATACTTCGCCATTGGAGCACTACACTTCCCAGCATACCACTCTTAAACACCCCTCTGCACACCTGCCACTTAGTTGAACTTGCCTTGCTAGCAGCTTGCAAGGAGGTGAGGGCAGAGGTGTGTATCATTTTTTTTTATTTTAGCATTGCAGCACCAGCACGAACATACTTTTAAAAATCCACATGGACAACCAATTTAACCGATATGCAGATAAAGCTAATTCTTGTGGTTATTGCAAATCACCACAAGGTAAAGGGTTCTTTTTACAATGTATCAAAACGCTTTTTGCCTTAGCCAAACTTAAACCACATAAAATTCACCATCAAAATTTAATTAAAATCGCTGAAACTTAGTGACTTTGGCTTCAAACATTTAGTAGACCAATTTACACAGAGCCACAAGGAGATTAAAAAATACCAATGCTCTGAACTCTCAGTTTGCAAGCATAAAAAACAAAAGAAGTGAAGACACCAACTAGAATGCTATTAGCTGAAAATCAGCTTGCAGTTCAATAGCAGCTATGCTGACTATCCAGTTTCTAGAAAAGCAGGAACATTGCTATCATCTAGCCAATTGAGGTGTGTTTAGGTCTTTCACAGGAGCATATATAATGTTGGAAACTAAAGCTTCCAGTATTAACAATAAGCAAGTGAACTACTGTAATAAGGGGGTGTTCACGCAGAATATTTTCGGGGTGTACTTCAGGGAGTAATTGTGTGGTATCACAGAGCTGCATGAGGGGAGGCAGAGGAATGGGCGACAGGAGCGGCAGCAGCAGTTGGCCTGCACCATATCACGGTAGCCACAACTTCACTACCCACCCCTCTCATACTTCCCCGGCACCAGTGAAGAGGGGGTTTGCACTGTGGATGATGGTGGTAGTTGTTCCCCCGGGGCACACTCTGTTGGTGGTCTCTCCCTCGACTGCCTGCGTTAGATAGTGTGTGACTTGCCCTTGGTGTGCAGTGCAAAAATAACAGGCAGTAGGCAAAGAGTAAAATCACTTTCTAATCATCTCAGGCCTCTTTACTCCTTTTTATTCCTTCTCATTCTATTTACCTAGCGACTTTACTACTTTATTAAATCTAATCTTCTGCTGTATTGAAATCTAGATGTTTAACACTAAACTTCTGTCTCTGACACATTCGCTGTACATATCAGCAGCTTACATAGCTCAAATTAAGAAGCATTACCAGAAATACACAATAAAATCTCCAAAGTACCAGATTATTCAAACAAGGAACCTTCTCAAACCCCAGGTGACCTTTTTACTTACAAAGGGTACCAACTATTCAAAACAAGGAATTTCCCTAAAACCACGGGTGACTGTAAAAAAACTCCCTTAGTGAGATTAGTGAAAAGCGGGCCAAAAAGGCGAACGGGGAATAAACAAACATGGGGTCTATAAAGGGGGACTACCCCCCCTCCAATACACCTTTAAGTATCACCCACTAGGACAACTGCGACCTTCAACTTTCAGTAACATAATTAAGTTGCTAAATCTATAGCATTCATTCCCTATTATATACTTTTTTCCCTTTAATACACCACAGATATTCACACATATATTTCACTTACAACATTATCTTTCCATAAAACTTCCTATAAAACCTATTACTTATTACTATAATTACTTAGCTTAAACACACACTATACTGACACGTTAAAGGAAACGAAGCAATTGATGATGGTGGGGAGTTTTTTTTTTCCCCGGGCACACTCTTTTGGGGTCTCTCCCGCTGCCTGGTAGATAGTGTGTGAGGGGCCCCCGGGGGCGGTGCAGAAATAACAGCAGGAGGGAAAAAGTAAAATCACTTTCTAACATTCAGGCCTCTTTTCTTAACCCGGGAAAGGGGGTGTATATATGTATGCCGCTCCACAACACCACAAAAATGGTCTCACAGACCGGATGAGCCAAGTGTGACCTGTGACCAAGATATGCCGTTACATTCTAGCCATCTTGAATGTTTTGAAGAAAGGCCATCCTACCAAGATGGCAAGAATGTTTCAGCAGATCTTGGTCATAGGCCACACTTGGCTCATCCTTCACGGCACCTGTGAAGAGGGGGTCTGCACTGCGGATAATGATGGTAGTTGTTCCCCCAGTGAACACTCTGGTGGTGGTCTCTCCCTCGACTGCCTGCGTTAGATGGTGTGTGAGGTGCCCTTGGTTTGCAGTGCAAAAATAACAGGCAGGAAGCAAAGGGATAAACCACTTACTAATCATCTCAGGCCTCTTTACTTAACACACCACCTTACCTGGTTAAGTAAGGCCTGAGATGACTAGAAAGTGATTTTTCCCTTTGCCTCCTGCCTGTTATTTCTGCACTGCACACCAAAGGCACCTCACATATATATATAATATATATATATTATATATAATTATATATATATATATATATATATATATAAATATATTATATATATAATAAAAACTGTTGGAGTTAAGCTGCAAGAATGGTAGGCACAAACGGATTTTGATGCAAAAAAATAACGGGGTTTTAATTTGCACTGCAAAACAAACAGGAATAGCAAACAGGAACAAAAAACTCTCCAGCCAGAGATATCACAGCATCCTGTTAATGTCCATACACAGAACAAACATGTCCTCTTCCCCGTTCATTGCCTGCTTCGTAATGGCCCTCAGACCCACATGAGAGGCATCAGTCTGGACCACAAATTCCCGGGAGACGTCCGGGGCTACTAGCACTGGTTAATTACACAGGGCCTGTTTGAGCTCCTGGAAAGCCCTCTCAGCTGCTGGGGACCACTTTACTATGGTTGACTTTGTTCCCTTATTTAAGTCAGTCAATGGAATGGCTATTTCCGCAAACTTCGGGATGAATCGTCTATAGTAGCCTACAATACCAAGAAATGAACTGACCTGCTTCTTGGTGAGGGGGTGGGGCCACTTCTGAATCGCATCTACCTTATTCACTTGGTGTTTAATCTCCCTTCTCCCCACTATGTACCCTAAGTACATGGTTTCCTCCATACCAATGTAACATTTGTTTGGGTTGATTGTAAACCCAGTTTTCCTCAGGCATCAAGTACGGCCTGGACTTTCCCGAGATGACTCTCCAAGTTATGACTAAATATCACAATGTCATCTAAGTATGCTGCCATATACCTCCTATGTGGATGTAGGACTTGATCCATGGCCCTTTGAAAGGTGGCAGGGGGCTGTAAACCAAAAGGCATTCGGACATATTGAAACAACTCTTCAGGAGTAGAAGAAAGCCATCTTATCCTTAGTGTCTTTTGACAGGGGAAACTGCAAGTATCCCTTTGTGAGGTCAAGTGAACTAATATATCTCGCTGGTCCTAATTGCTCAATGAATTAGTCTACTAGAGGCATAGGGTAAGCATCTACTGTGGATACTTCATTGAGCCTGCGATAGTCGCTGCAGAATCTTCATTCCCCGTTTGGCTTTGGCATTAATATTATGGGGCTAAACCACCTACTCTTGGACCTCTCGATAACCCCTAGTTCTAGCATTTTCTGTACCTCTTTAGAAATGATCTCCCGGTGGGCCTCAGGGGTCCTATAGGGCTTCAGGTTTACTCTCACATGGGGGTCCGTAAGGATCTTATGCTCTATCACATTGGTGCGACTGGGTGTTTTCGTGAACAGATCTCAATTTCTCTGTAGTAGTTCCCTACATTGTTGCTTTTGGGAGGGGGATAGGGTCTCGGAGATTTTTACAGATTCTATGACCGATTTGTCCACCAGGCAAGAAACCTCATGAGGGAGTCTCTCCTTCCAGGGTTTTATCAGATTGACATGGTAAATCTGGAGGTGCTTCCTCTTCCCTTGTTGGTGAACTTTATAATTAACCTCCCCTACATTTTCCACTATTTTGAAGGGACCCTGCCACTTAGCGAGGAACCTGCTTTCAACGGTGGGTATTAACATTAGTATCCTATCTCCCGGGTTAAAATGCCTGATCCTGCCTGTCCTATTATAGACCCGGGCCTGGGATTATTGTGCTTTTATAGGGGGTGACTTTACTCTCCCAAGTTTCTTTAACTACCCCTAAGATGCCTACCATACAGAAGCTCGAAGAGTGAAACCCTGTGTAGGATTGAGGTACCTCTCTAATCGAGAACAGCAACTACGGTAAGTCCCAATCCTGCCCATCCTTCACGACCACCTTCCTCAGCATGGCCTTCAGGGTCTTGTTAAAGTGCTCAACGAGACCGTTCATCTGAAGATGGTAGACTGAAGTACACAGCTGCGTAACCTTTAACACTTTGCACAGCTCCCTCATTACCTTCGACATGAACGGGGTTCCCTGATCTGTCAAGATCTCTTTGGGAATTCCTGTTCGGGAGAAGAAAAAGAGTAGCTCCTTTGCAATGTTTCGGGATGAGGGGTTCCGTAGAGGAATGGCTTCAGGGTAACGGGTCGCATAATCAAAAATGACCAGGATTTACTGATGACCCCTTGCTGACTTCACCAATTGCCCTACTAGATCCATTGCTATCTTATCAAAGGGACCTCAATGATGTAGGGCTACAGAAATGTGTTAACGGGGAAGTGACCTGGGAGATGGGACAGGATTGGCAGAAATCCATAATTTCCCGGTAACACCCGGGCCAATAGAAACGCTATAGTACCCTCTCGACCATTTTGTCTGCCTCTGAATGACCCCCCAACACATGGGAGTGGGCCATATTCAGGACCATATGCCTATAGGGTCCAGGACCTAATAACTGCTCTACCACCTCATCCCTGATTTTGGTCACCCGGTATAATAGATCGTGATTCAGGGCAAAATGCAGAAACCGATTCTCTGCCCCCGACTTCTGGGGTACTCCATTGAGGATTGTCACATTCTCCCATGCCCCATTTAAGGTCAAGTCCTGGAGTTGGGCGGTACCAAAATTTTGTTTGGATACTCCCAAATCAGGGACAATCTCTTCTGAGATTTCCTCATTGTCCCCTACCAGGACTGAAAAAGGAAACTCTGGGATTATCTTGGGTTCCCCATCAGCGGCCTTGTCTGGGCCCCCTGGGTGACTTGGCAGAGCCGGTTTTCACCACAGGTCCTAGAACAAAGGGCAGTCACGATTCACCATAACATCGTGCAATAGGAATTGCACAATGCCTACATGGTGTGATATGGTACCCCAGCCTGTCTCAAGGTTAACCAGGGCCACTGGGTAAACCCTGGTGTCCTCGTGGATACACGTGATCCCCAACTTTTTTCCAGGGACCAACACATGCGGGAGTGAGGCCAAGATGAGAGTGACCAAACTCCCGGAGTCCAATAGTCCTGAGACCATGGTGCCATTCACTGTAATTTTACACATCTGAGGCTCCTCCTCATTGGTTGCCATGGTGCTGCACGCCGGCTGTGCAAAGAGGGACCTGCGGAGGTTCGTGAAGCAGTCCATGGGCTCTGAAGTGAGAGGACACCCGGCCGCTATATGTTCCAGGCCCCGACATCTTCAGCACATAATATCTCTGGGAATTCTTTTGGGCACTGGGTCTGAGCCTCCCCTGGCCTTGGCACAACATTCACAGGGAGTCTTGGCTCTTGGCTTCTGGATGTCCCAGTCTCTCCGGCCCTCACAGTAAGGGGACTTCAGGTTCCCTGGACTCCCGAGGGATTTCTCCATAGCGTGGGTCCTCTCTACCAGACCCACTAGGTCATCTGTTGTCTGGGGGTCACCCTGCGCAGCTATTTCTGGACTAGATGTAATAAGTCAAATAGCTGTGACCTCGGAGATTTGGCCCTACTGTACACCCAGTGGTGTACCATCTGAGCACGGACTGCCAACGTAACACCAAGGCGTGCCAGGATCTCTGCTTTTAATTTAGAGTATTCCTTAGCGCTCCTGTAAGGCGAGGTCATAGTAGGCCTTTTGCGGCTCCCCAGCGATAGCTTCTCTCGATCAGCGACCCGTTCAAACACCATGAGAAAAGCCTCAATGTCATCTTCCGGAGTCATCTTTTGGAGAGCTTCCCTGACGGGCCTTCTAGCCTGATGGCCCTCATCACGTGTTGGCGTAGCTGGAGTTTCTCGGGTTCGTGCGGTATCCGTCAATATAGCCATCTGTTGTATCAGCAGCTGGTTGGTTGCTTGCTATGCCTGCATGTACTCAGTATGAGCCTTCTGCTATTGTTCCATAGCTTGTTTCTTCGCCTGCATGGCTTCCGTATGAGCTTTCTGCTGTTGCGCTGTGGTTTGCTGCTGCTGCAGATTCGCCTGAAGTAGGTACTTAATGAGCTTCTCCATGTTAGCAGTTGTACCTTGGCTCTGCACTGCTGCTTTGACCCAGGATATAGATGGCAGGCCTGTGCCCGCTTCCTCCAACCATATTAGGGGATTTAACTCAGTAGTAGCACAGATACACAATATCCTTGGCGTACGTTTTCAAGACTTTTGGCTTTTAATTAGCCACAGACCAAACAGAACAAAAACACATATGGGCTTAACTTCAGCCCTGCAAAAGAAAATACACAGTCCGAGTGGATAACTCATAGTCTCTTTGATCCATGCTTGTTCCTGGCTTCGTTCCCCACCCCTATCAGAGGAATGGGCATACGGCAGGCTATAGGCTGAAGCACAGACTTTACACCTCTCCCACAGTCAGACAAACACTCTGACTGGGAACCACACCCCAGATTTTCTAAGCTTCCTGCCTTAAGTAGGCCTGGCAAAACATAGCCTGGATACATGGGAGCAGTCATCCCACCCAACTCTTAGACTGCTCCAGTAAAAACCTGTCCCAGATCAAATGTTTTTCAGCAGTCATACTACTGCAACCACAATTGCCAGTAATATAACAATACTGTGAAAGGCTACCAGTTTTACGTAACCGAGACAAAGAACCTCGGTGACACATATCGGTCATCCAAAACGGTACCTTGTGCCCTCTTAGTGGTGAAACATTTAGGTGATTTTTTATATTTCCTGTGCTCTTCTCAATGCATTTAGAGGTCTTTCTGCAGGGCTTCATTTTTTATTGTTAATACTGGAAGCTTTAGTTACCAACACTAGATATGCCCTAGTGATAGACCTTAACATGCCTGAATTGGCTAGAGGATAGCAATGTCCCTGCTTTTCTGGAGACTGGGTAGTCAGCATAGCTACTATTGAATTGACAGCTGATTTTCAAGTTCTGTCACTAGGGCATATCTAGTGTTGGTAACTAAAGCTTCCAGTATTAACAATAAAAAGTGAACCACTGCAGAAAGTCCATTAAAAGTCTGAAGATGAGCACTGGAACTAAAAATCCTGTGCTCTTCTCCATGCATTTAGTGAAGTTTATGCAGTGGTTCACTTTTTATTGTTAATACTGGAAGCTTTAGTTACCAGTAGAGATGGGCGAATTGATTCTAACGAAGTGGAATTCGTTTAGAATTTCAGGAAAACTTCGGTTCTGAACGAAGTCAAAGTTTGGGGGACTTCGGTTGAACGAAGTGTGCTTTTGATTGATAAAATGGCTGCGAGCACATGGCGTTACATGGGGCAAAGCACTCTGGGAGGAAGAAGGGCATAGCCTGCATGACATGTGCAGAGATGAAGCCAATCAGAGACCGGCGGGATTCTGTGACGTCACCGCACTATATAAGTCCGGGCGCGACGCCGGGAGCTCACACTCCTCTCACTGTACTGATCAGGGAAGGTGCTGCCGCGGCTGATTGTGATAGCTCTCACTGAAGAACTGATTTTTATACAGCGATTTTTGTGGGGTGTCTCAGCTTGTCTCAGAGACTGTTCTCTTAATGTTCTATTTCTGATTTTTTTGGGTATTGGATCTGAAATCCAGTGTGCGTCCACTGCAGCTGCATATACATTCAATATCCAAGTGGGATCTAAGCCAGTTCCTGTTGTATTCATTTAAAAACAACAGCGTTTTTACAATACAAATACCACTTCATTTTTGGCTGCTCAATTCAATTGCGCAATTTACATCCAGGGTTAATTAACGTTGTTTTTCTGTGTGCTGACCCCAAGAAAACCGTCATTTTCAACGCCAAAATATATCCCTTTTTCCTGTAGCAAAATTTTCACAAGCAAAGGTTTAAATTTTACAATTTTATTTTTTTGGGGTTTGGCGTAAAAACACCAATTGTGACACGCTAAAAAGCTTATTTTGTGGGGCCCTTTTGTTTGGCACAATTTACTCCGGGGTTTAATTAAACTTGTTTTGCTGGTGTGACCCAAAAAAAACCGTCATTTAAAGGCAAAATATATACATTTTTCCTGTGCAAAATTTCAAAAGCGACGGTTAATTACAATTTTATCCTTTTTTTTGGGCATAAAAAAACAGCAATTGTAACCCCTACAAAGCTACTAGTTTGTGGTTGCTCAATTCTTTGCGCAATTTACCCCAAAGGGTTAAATTTAAGATTGTCGCATTGTCTCATAAAAAAAAACTTTGTTTTTCACCCCCACAGAAGAAATTCTGTGAAAATTTCATATCCGAAGGTTTTAATTTAAGCCTGTTTGTGTTTTTATATTCAGTAAAATACAAAAATTTTTAAACCACTAAAAAAATTTTTTCCTCCCCATTTGTGGAGCGCAATTTATATCCAAGGGTTACCCAAGCTTTTTAGGGGGTTATTTGGGTAAAATACGGGGTGTTATTTACATAAAAGATATTTTCATCAAACAGTGTCTGACATTTAGAAAAAACCAGTATGTCAGACAAGGGGGGGCAGGCTCTTCCCTCATGGCAGAGGCACAAACATTCAGGCCCGGGTCGCAGCACAGAAAGGGGGACGACAGCAGGGTCACTCGTAGGCCAAAACTGCCGCGTCATCTATGGCCGTGGTTGTTCAAAACCCAATGGTTCTTGATTGGTTGACTAGGTCACCACTTCCCCCAAGACATCTGACAACCCCACCCCAATAGTGGGGGGAACTCAGCACAACCCTTTTGGGCAGGCCCAGGGGGGCAGGGGCCCTCACCTGTCCTCAACCCCCTCTGCCCCCACCCGGGTTTCCTCACCCAAGATTACTATGGGGCCTGGGTCAGCGCCACTATATAGCGAGGATGAAAAAATTTAGGAGGGCAGTCAGCAGCTACTTGGCAGCGAAAAAGGGGGGGCCAATATCCGCTGCTTTTTGCAGTAGGGGGCAAAGTATAGTTTTAGAGTGGCAGGGGGAGGTCATTTTGGGGGTCAGCCTCTGAAACCCAAAACCGGGTGTAGGACAGCAGTGACGATGAAACACAAATAATATGAGTACCACCACACTTGGGAGCCGGGTGGGGCAAGGTCTTCATCATCGTCAGGAAAGAGGGGTCAGCTTGCGCTCGGGCAGCGGCGCAGCCAGAAGGGGGGTGTGTGGCCTGATCAGCAGGAAGCAGCAGTGTGAGGTCGGAGCCAAGGGGCCAGGGGGAAAAAAAACCCCTTCGCGGGCCCAAGTAAGTAGCGGCACAGGGCTCAGCGGGGCACGGCGGCAGTAGTCACTTAGTGCGGAGCGTTGGCGGTAAATCCGAATTCGGCGGGTGGCAGTTCTTTCTAAGACACCGGAGGAACCGAATAGGGGTATATGTAAATCGTAAGCAGAAAGTAAAGCGGGGCCCGGGGAGCAATTTGGGCACCACGGCCCTGGCAAACATCAGCGTCACCATCCGGGGGCCGGGGGAAAAGGGCTCAGATGTGGTGGTCCATCCTCCGCCGCAGCAACACAGAGCAGCGCCCAGGGCACGCATGCCATTGCAGCCAGTCAAGGCTCCCCCACCCTGCAGAAGGGAGCTTTTCTCTTTGACATATCTCCCGGTCCAGATGCTCCTGCCCTCGCTACTCAGGCGCCAGCAGTCGTTCAGCAGGCGTTGCAAAAGACAACATTGCGTCCAACCACCTAAGGTGCACACTGACCGTGCTCCTGTCCAAGTTGTTGGTACTGCAGCCCCCCCCTTTCCAAATGGTGGACCTGCACCATTCAAAAATAAGGGCTTTGCCGACCGAGTGGAGAGTTCCAATGTAATTTTCCTTTCCCAAAAAGGGAACCAGCACTTCATAATATGTAGAAAAAGAAGGTGGGGAACCTGAGCTTTCGGTTTTTTTTCCAAGGTGCACGGCAGCGCGGACGTTGGAGGTAACTCGGGCAGGGGGCCAACATTTTCCCTTTTTTTGGCCACTGGGGGGAATGTGCTTCCGGCCCAGGCACACCAACAAATTTGGGCAGGGGACGCCGCTTTCTCCTCCCCTTGTCAAAATGATCTCCCGCCATGTCCGCCTCCTCCTCCTCTACCCCACCACCATCTCACCCCCCCAATATGCTCCCTCAAACCCATGTGTGGGCAACAGTGGTGTCACCAGTTTTTACACCTGGCTTGCCCGGCGAACAAGCACACAGGGGAGGAACTGCCCGCGTCATGCAGCAAGAAAAACGATGTGTGGCTTTCTTTTTCCCCGGGCCCAAAGCAAATCGAACCAGGTGACGGACAATGGGGGGAACAGGTGTCCGCCTGCACCGGGGGGCTGGCCCCCTAACCCTGCATGGGGCATGTTTCAATCGGTTTTGAAAGGTTCCTGAAGTCTTCCACCGATCTCAGAACATTCGAAAATGGCCAGGAAAATGTGCATGCACTTTATCCCTTCGTACAAAGCCAAGAAAACCCCCCTCGAGTTCAGCGGCAGAACGGCCCTCCCAAAACCTTGATATGCGATTTTTTCAAACCCCTTGGAAATCCACCGCACAGTTGGGCCGACTGTATGAACAAGAAAGGCCATTAACGGTTTTTTGATGATCCAGCAGACAGGAGTACTCCCCGGTAACTTTTATGTCACCCGTGGCAGCTCATGCGGACACCGCCGTTTTTTGAGGCCATTCGAGGGGGCAACTTATTTGTCAGTCGCCAGGATACGGGGGAAAAAACGTCATTACACTGCTTCATTCCCGGAACAGATGCTGAAAAAACTTTTGGCAGGGACGGGACGGGCGACTACATCTCGTGGCCCCATAGTCCGGTGGGGACTGAAATGGAGGGGGAGAGGAGGAGGACATTGAGCAGAAGCTTGTCTGGTGAAATGAGTGGGGTTTTTTTTCCTGCAACAGAGAAGGAGCAGGAGCAGCTGAGGAGGTGGATGGGGATGAGAAGCGGGGTGATACCCCCAAGCAAAGTGGAGTTACATGGGAAAAGGAGGGAGGGAGCCCCTCGGAGTCATTGTGCAATGGCCCCAGCATGCTTATTTGCCTGGCAGTGAAGCCCCAATAGTCGCATCCGGCAGAGGGGGTTCTGGCTCTCCACCCTATTGGACCCCCACTACCGGGCCAAAAGGGAGCCTTTTTCCCAGCTTTTAGGGGAGGGCAAACCAAAAAACTATGGGAAATCCCCGTAATCCCTTGGCCCCTCCCTATCTGCGGCTACGTACCTCCTCTGACGGGCTGACCGGGGGGTTTCCGTCACGTACTACTGCCGCGGTTTCCTGGGGGAAGGTGGGGGGTAGGGGCAGTAACACTCCATCACAGTAACCTAATCGGGGTCCTGATAGCAGCTTCCTTCACCCGCCGTGAGGAGGGGATCGCCACACAGCGGGCCTGAGCAGTCCCTGAACCAACAGGTGGGGGCCTACTTGGACAGCACTCTCCACCCCATTAGAATTCGCTGGACTACGGGGAGCCAAAATGGGGTGGGCCGCAACTTCCGGTTTGCAGTGGAGAAGCTGTCCTGCCCCGGCCCGTAAGTGGTCAGAGCTGGGGTTCGTGCGGCGGGGGGCCCTCGTTTCCCCCAAAGGGGAACCCCTTGTCCACGTGAAATGTGGAACGACTAACCTTTTTCAGATGAACAGGCGTGGGTCGGCCAGGATTTTTTCCCCACACCAATGCCCTTTGGCTCAACTACATCAGCCATGACCCTCACCCAAACGTGAGAAAATTTGTCTGGGTTCAAACACCCCGCCCCCAGCCACTTTTGATGCCGCCACCCCCGATCCCCAAAAACTCTGACAGTTTCTCCATCTGCCCCAACCTCTTTACCAGGGACTGGTATTGCCACCCACCTCCACACTCGTCATTGTGCCACTGTCTGACCTCATGCTGCTGCTGTGGCTGCTGCCGTGACCTCCACACTGTGTCATTGTCCCACTCGGGGGCCTACTCCTGTTTTTTTGCCCCTCCAGAATGTGATTGTGCCACTGCCTGACCTCATGCTGCTGCTGGGGGCTGCTGCCGTGACCTCCACACTGTGTCGTTGTCCCACTCTGTGGCTACTCCTTTTTTTTGCCACCTCCTGATTGTCTTTGTGCCACTGGCTGCCCTCATGCTGCTGCTGCCGTGACCTCCACACTGTGTCATTGGTCCACGTTCAGACCTCATGCTGATGATGTGGCTGCTGCCGTGACCTCCACAATGTGTCATTTTGCCACTGTCTGACCTCATGCTGCTGCGTGGCTGCTACCGTGACCTCCACACTGTGTAATTGTTCCCACTCTGTGGCCAAACTCCTTTTTTTGGGCCCCCTCCAGAATGTCATTGTTGCCACTGTCTGACCTCATGCTGCTGCTGGGGCTGCTGCCGTGACCTACACACTGTGTCATTGTGCCACTGTCTGACCTCATGCTGCTGCTGTGGCTGCTGCCGTGACCTTCACACTCTGTCATTGTGCTACTGTCTGACCTCATGTTTGCTGCTGTGGCTGCTGCCGTGACCTCCACACTGTGTCAATTGTGCACGTCTGACCTCATGCTGCTGCTGTGGCTGCTGCCGTGACCTCCAAAACTGTGTCATTGTGCCACTGTCTGACCTAAATGCTGCTGCTGTGGCTGCTGCTGTGACCTTCACACTCTGTTATTGTGCCACTGTCTGACCTCATCTGCGGGCTGCCGTGACCTCCACACTGTGTCTTTTGTGCCACTCTGTGACCTTTTCCCTGTTTTTGCCACCTCCAGAATGTCATTGTGCCACTGTCTGACCTCATGCTGCTGTGGCTGCCGCCTTCACCTCCACACTCTGTCACTAATGTCCCCACCTGAGCTCTCAGCTTGTTTTTTTTCCAGCTTTCTCTGGCATGACTTTATCAGGCAACATTCCCGTTTCAGTTTTTTGGTCAGTTTTGGGCCCTCTTAATGCCCAGGGAATTTTATAGTGAAAGCGTTTCTAAGAGCGGCGGCAGTCATGTGCGTGTCATACTAAAACACAACATTGTATGAAGACCAAACCAAGCTCCCTCTGCATATTTTAAGCATGGCACAACGTTCTACACACCCGCGGCTCTGTGCAGCCCGGAAAAAGCTGTTTTTTTAAAAGTGATTCGTCCGAAGTAATTCGGAACGAATTATTTTTGCCGAGAAATTCGGCGAAGTGAACGAAACGAATTTCGGGAAATTCGCCCATCCCTAGTTACCAGCACTAGATATGCACTAGTGATGGACTTTAACATGCTTGAATTGGCTAGAGG
Source organism: Phyllomedusa bahiana (assembly GCA_025379985.1). Taxonomy (NCBI): domain Eukaryota; kingdom Metazoa; phylum Chordata; class Amphibia; order Anura; family Hylidae; genus Phyllomedusa; species Phyllomedusa bahiana. Next base: position 11,171 of record JAODAL010031024.1, on the reverse strand, counting down.
ATAGCAGTGTCCCTGCTTCTACTATTGAATTGACAGCTGAGGGCATTCTAGTTGGTGTCTTCGCTCCTTTTAATGCTTTCAAATTAAGAATTCATGACATTTGTATCTTTTAATCTCCTTGCAGTTTTGTATATATTGCTCTTCAAAATGTCTGAAACAAAAGTCACTAAGTTTGAGCAATTTATTTACATCTTGATGGTAAATTATATGGGGTTTAAGTTTACCTAAGGATTTTTATATTGTTATATATACCCCATCATCATTGTTAGGTCTCTTTTCTGAGTTGTCCCTTTACAAAGTGTGTCAATTGCTTTGAACATGGCTGGGTCATTGCTGAGCTAAATATGCAATGTTATGGGTGACACATATGAACGGGGCTGCATCGGTTTCCTGGCGTGCTTTAATCCAAAAAACCTGTTGTAGCCCTGTCCGATAGACATGTAAGCAGTTGTATGCCAAAACCTGGTGACAGACCTGACACTTTTGAATGCGCCAATTTTATGGGGCATGTCATGGCAGTTTTGTACGATTAGACAAATTTATTAATCTGTCACACCAAAATGTGGTGCAAAATGGTCGAAACAAGCCAGACCAAGTTTGAAGGAGTGTGGCTGAGAGGAAAGTTGTCCTAGCCTAGACGAACTGAAATTGCAATTAGGGCAAAAAGTATCAATTATATCACTGATAATACCACTACAGAAATAAAAACTAACTCATGATAATGATAAAACTTTATTAAATTAAATAATATAAAATTATATAATTAAAATTAAAATTAATATAAAAGTATATAATATCCAAAAAATATAAAACTTATATAACCTAAATTTAATATAAAATGATATCATAAAATTAATATTAAATTAAATAATATAAATTTATTAAACCCATACAGCATCTACTACAAATCCCATTCTCTACCGGGTAGTTATGGAGTCATCATAATATTACCAGTGATTACAAACACATCACAGCAGGCTAGAAATAAAATAAAAGCTGTTAAAATAACATGTCAGTGAATAGGAACTATGGTCTTGATTAGAGATGGGATGATTCTAACGAACTGGACTTCGTTTAGAATTTCAGGAAAACTTCGGTTCTGAACGAAGTCGAAGTGTGGGGTGATTCACGGGAACGAAGTGTGTTTTTATTTGATAAAATGGCCACAAGCACATAACGTTACATGGGGCCGAGAAGTCTGGGTGGAAGAAAGGAACACCCTCAAAGACATGTGCAGAGATGGGAAACCCATAAAGAGACCGGCGGGATTTCTGTGACGTCACAGCACTATATAAGTCCGGACGCGACGCTGGCTGCTCACACTCCTGTCTGTGCCGTTTCTGCAGCTGCTGCTGCAGAGATCTCACACAAAAGAAATTTGGGCGACATGTATGATCGGGATTTTCGCCCGATTTCAGGCGTATCCTGCGCCTCACCGGCCCGAATCCGCTGTCGGATGCGGGGATGCGGTGTTAGGCGCAGCGTTCTCCACTTTCAGCTGCGCCCCGCATGAAGGGGTGGGCAATGGGCGCAGTGTGGGTGCGCTGTAGGCGTTCCGGGGCGGGACGCGGCGCGCTCGAAAACTCCGAGGCATGTACGATGGCGAGTCGGCAAAGCGAGGCGCAATGCAGCACTTGGCAGCTCCGACAAGCAGACCTGGTTGGTTTTGGTCTAAATTGTGACAAGGCGACCGCTGGTAGTCGCATGATCCTGCCACTAGAGGGTCTATGACCGGAGACCTGCTGTAGATGCGCCACCGAGGAACTGGGCTCGGTGGGGAAAAGCCACCTATTTTGTGTCAGTGTCATATTACTGTCACTTACGGTAGCGGCTAGAATAGGTGTCCTCTGCATCCCCTGCAGTGGAAACCTGTGAATGTGAGTATGCTACAGATGTGTGCGGAGTGTCTGGAGGGCAGTTGACAAAAGTGTCTATAGAGGTCGCCAATGGTGACGCTGAAACCATTAGCACCCTGCTGATTGTGGGGAGGTCTTATTGCAGAACGTGCAGAAATTTTTTGACCCCTTGTAGTACAATATAAACCTCCTCAAGTTGGTCCACCACAAGCAAATACCTGGGGCAGACTGTAAAGCCCATTTTGAGTGCCAGCGACCCCTGTGCTCATGCAAGGATATTGCATAAAAAAAACAGAAACAGGCTATGAAATGTGGTCTTCCTTTGCAGTGAGCCAGGGGTATGGAGGGCTCAGCGAGTCCTCAGACATTAAAAGTTCACCCAGTAAAGAGGCTGAGATTATCAGGAGAGGTCTCCTAGATGTAGGGAGTGTCTGCAATAACCCTGTGCTCCTTGACCAGCAGGTTTATGGATGGCACAGAGGTAAAAGGTGCCACGTCAGTTATACTGCAGTTGAGGGTATCATCAATGAGGTTTGGTCAGTGAGGGAGACCAGATTTCCCTGATAGGAACCAAGTGACAGCAAGTAGCCCAGAGGCAGAGCTTCAGGGTCCAGTTTAAATGTGAAGCTGTATCTGACTTGAAGAGACAGAGATGGTCAGTGAGGACCAGAGGCCTGGGATGAAGAGAAGTTTGGGTCACATTAAATCCTGCAGACCCAAAAGGTAAACGGTTTGACTCAGGTCAGCCCTGGGCCCTGGTGGTAGAAACCCCGAGAAATTGGGTGTTCTTACAGCTTCTGATTAACACTAGTATGGTTTAACTTAGACAAACCAGGGGGCCCCTTGCTTATGCGAGACCCCAAAATAGTGAAAACACTGCCCAGGGGGTACAATGCCAAAGTAATTGGGGGTGTGTTTAAGCAGCCTACAAAGTTGATTGCGCTTGGTAGTAGAGTTGTCAATAGTAACCCAGTGAATGTCAGCATGCGGGCTGTGGGTGATGACATTCTGGGCAGAGCGTGCATGGATGGTGCCACCTGTAAAAAGTGGCTATGACCAGTCTGTTGCCCGTTATAGGGTGAATGCATGGGATAAGCCTACAGTTATGTACGTGACCAATGTTGTCTCTGCCCCTAAGACGTTGCCCCAAAATAGGAGCTTTGACCCCGGAGGGAGCCTGGGCAATGTGAGAAAGCCCTACGGGCTTTATCAGAGGGGAGGGATATGTGACAAGGTGACCGCTGGTAGTCGCATGATCCTGCCACTAGAGGGTCTATGACCGGAGACCTTCTGTAGATGCGCCACCGAGGAACTGGGCTCGGTGGGGAAAAGCCACCTATTTTGTGTCAGTGTCATATTACTGTCACTTACGGTAGCGACTAGAATAGCTGCAAGGCAGCTAGTTATGGGGTGGCTCTTCCGGGACAGCTATAGTGTCGGGTGGGTGGCTGTCCCCGCATTCCAGGTCCCTGGGTTCCAGCCCAGATATTGGAAATCTCTGGAGGCCTATAAACGCCTAGTACTCCAGGTGATCTAGGGGCGTGGTCTGCCACCTGAGAGTGGAGCAACAGAAGAGCTGGGAAGAGAGCTCTGGCCCCCAGAGGCTTGAGGCAAGCAGGTGGCTGCCTTCAGGAAGCCGAATCCAGCAGAGGCTGGAAAAACGTGGTTGTGGCGCTTGCAGTAGGCCAAGTCCACAGGCAGTGAGGGACGTACCTTGGGTATAGTTAGAGGCCAGACGGCCAAGGATTTATTTTTATGTTTTGTGTTTTCTATAATTGTGTGCCGCAATAAAACTGGCTGGGGCCAGTTTGAAACATTCCTCCGTGTTGGAAGGTTATTTGTGCCAAGATTGTTCTACCAAGGACGGCGATCCCAAAAAGCCAAGCGAGAAACCCCGGAGACGGGCCAAGATGGCGTCTCAGAGCTAAGCGGCCGCTCACAAAATGCTCCGGCGGAGGCGAAGTGAAGCAAGAACGGAACATGCGAGGAAACATAGAAGATCGCTACACAAATCTCGGCGCTCCGCTCCGTGCAGCATGGAGTATGATTCCGAAAAAATCGCCTTTATAAAGGTGGAAAACATTGTCAGAAAAAGAGCTCAAACCTTCAAAAATAAAAAATACATTAAAAAAATCACTTTCCAAAAATCTAGAATGGCGCAATATCCAGAATTAGGATATTGGAAATTGCCGGGAAATACAGTAATTCAAATTCTCAAAGCTATTCTCATTGGTCGGCATAAACCAGCCAATCAGAATAGGAGCAACAGTAAACCCATTAAAAGCTAGGGAGTAGAAATTGACCAATCAGAATCAAAGGTTTGGGACAGTTCAAAATACAGTAAAAAATGCAGAAAAGAGCTGATTGGCTGAGTTAGCGGGGCTTGGCTACTCGGCCAATCAGAATAGGAGCGACAAAATCCCATTATATCCTATGGAGAATTTTTGGAACCAATCAAAATCAAAAGTAGGCAGTTCAAAATACAGTAAAAATGCAGAAAAGAGCTGATGGCTGAGCTAGCTGGGGCTTGGCTATCCTAGCCAATCAGAGCGCGAGCTACTTCTCCCATTGTAGTCTATGGAGAGATCGGCAGACTTAAATCTCGGCACTCAGCGCCGTGCGGCATGGAGTATGAATAAAAAAATTATTTTTATTAAGTGTAAAACATCACATAAAGAGCTGAAGCCTTCTCTACAAATAAATCAGTTAAAACCCCGAACAACGAGCTTGTCGCCGAGACCGGCGCTACATAGGGAATTGCAATAGAGAGAATTGCCGGGAAATACAGTAATTTAAATTGTGTAAGCTATTCTCATTGGTCGGCAGAAGCCAGCCAATCAGAATAGGAGCGACAAAGACCCATTATATCCTATGAAGAAGTTTTGACCAATAAGAATAGGAGCGACGTGGCCCATTCTAACCTATGAAAGGCGTATTAACCAATCAGAATAGGAGGGGACAAAGACCCATTATATCCTATGGAGAATTTTTTGGACCAATCAGAATCAAAGGCGGGACAGTTCAAAATAACAGTAAAATGCAAAAAAAGAGCTATTGGCTGAGCTGCGGGGTTTGGGCTATCCCACCAATCAGAGCGCGAGCTATTTCCCTTCCCATTGTATCTATGGGAGAGATCGGCGCACTGAAATCTCGGCGCTCAGCGCCGTGCGGCACGGAGTATGAATAAAAAAATCATTTTTATTAAGTGTAAAACATTATCAGATAAAGAGCTGAAACCTTCTCTACAAATAAATCAGTTAAAACCCCGAACAACGCGTTTGTCGCCAAGACCGACGCTACATAAGGAATTGCAATATAGAGAATTGCTGGGAAATACAGTAATTCAAATTGTTTAAGCTCTTCTGATTGGTCGGCATAAACCAGCCAATCAGAATAGGAGCGACAGTGGCCCTTTATATTCCTATGGAGGAGTACTGACCAATCAGAATAGGGGGCGACAGTGGCCCATTATATCCTATGGGGAGTATTGGACCAATCAGAATAGGAGCGACAGTGGCCCATTCAACCTATGGGAAAATTGCCCCAATCATATTCATAGGGGGACAGTTCAAAATACAGAAAAAGGCAAAAACCCGAGCTGATTGGTTGAAGCGGGGGGGCTCTTTCCAGCTTAGCCAATCAGAGCACGAGCTACTTTCTCATAGAGTTTCTATGGGGAAAAGAAATTCCCGAGCGAGCTCTGTGATTGGCTAAGTTAAAAGAGGCGCGGTTATTTGGGCCCAATGGGGAGAGCGAGCGACGCTCCTATGGGTTTTCTAATGCAATCTGAAATAAAACTGTACGGGGCCGAAATCAAATGAAAAATACTGCCGAAGTTGTCCCGATGTGTATATAAAATGAATAAAAATATGGGGGTAAAGAAAAAAAATATTAAATAAATAAAATCATTTTTATTTCCTTATTTTTCTTTTAGCCAAGGATCAATAGTATGGGTGCAACGAAAAATAAGGAAAGAAACATGATTTTATGGAATATTTTTTTTTTTTTTACCCCCATATTCTTATTCATTTTATATACACATCGGGACAACTTCGGCAGTATTATCATTTGATTTCGGGCATGTACAGTTTTATTTCAGATTGCATTAGAAAACCCATAGGAGCGTCGCTCGCTCTCCCATTGGTTCAAATAACCGCGCCCTTTTAACTTAGCCAATCACAGAGCTCGCTGGGAATTTCTTTTCCCCATAGAACTTTTATGAAAAAGTAGCTCGCGCTCTGATTGGCTAAACTGGGGCGAGCCCCCGCCGCTTCCACCAATCAGCTCGTTTCTGCCTTTTACTGTATTTTGAACTGTCCCTCCTTTGAATATGATTGGTCATATTTTCTCCATAGGTTAGAATGGGCCACTGCGCTCCTATTCTGATTGGGCAATACTCCTCCATAGGATATAATGGTCCTCTTTCGCTCCTATTCTGATTGGACAATACTCATCCTTAGGATATAATTGTCCACTGTCGCTCCTATTCTGATTGGCGGTTTATGCCGACCAATCAGAAGAGCTTAAACAATTTTAATTACTGTATTTCCGGGAAATCTCTCTATTGCAAAATTCCCTATGTAGCACCGGGCTCGGCGACAAATGCGTTGTTCGGGGTTTTAACTGATTTATTTTTTTGAGAAGTTTCAGCGCTTTATCTGATAATGTTTTACACTTAATTAAAAATGATTTTTTTATTCACCCCTCCATGCCGAACGGCGCTGAGCGCCTGAGTTTCAGTGCCCGATCTCTCCATAGACTACAATGGGAATAAGTAGCGCGCTCTGATTTGGGTGGGATAGCCAAGCCCCACTAGCTCAGCCAATCACTCTTTTCTGTATTTTTAAATGTATTTTGAAAATGTCCCGCCTTTGATTCTGATTGGGTCCAAACTTCTCCATAGGGATATAATGGGTCTTTGTTGCTCCTATTCTGATTGGTTAATACTCATTCATAGGTTAGAATGGGCCACTGTCCCCTATTCTGATTGGTCCAAACTTTCCATAGGATATAATGGGTCTTTGTCAACTCCTATGCTGATTGGCTGGCTTCTGCCGACCAATGAGAATACTTACAACAATTTTTAAATTTTCTGTATTTCCCGGCTACTTCTTTCTATTGCAATTCCTTATGTAGCGCCGGTCTCGGCGACAACGCGTTTGTTCTGGGATTAAATTGATTTATATTTTTAGAAGGTGTCAGCTCTTTTTCTGAGAATATTTTAACACCTAATAAAAATGATTTTTTTTATTCTACTCCATGCCGCACGGCGCTGAGAGCCGAGATTGCATTGCGACGATCTCTCCATAGACTACAATGGGACAAGTAGCTCGTGTTCTGATTGGCTGAGATAGCCAAGCCCCCCGCTAGCTCAACCAATCAGCTCTATTCTGCATTTTTACTGTATTTTGAACTGTCCCGCCTTTGAATTTGATTTGGCAATAGTTCTCCATAGGTTTTTAATGGTCTCTGTCCCCTCCTATTCTGATTGGTCAATAGTTTCTCCATAGGAATAATGGGTCTCTGCGCTCCTATTCTGATTGGCTGGGATTAGCCAAGCCCCCGCTAGCTTAACCAAACAGCTCTTTTCTGCATTTTACTGTATTTTGAACTATCCCGCCTTTGATCTTGATTGGTTTTAAACTTCTTCATAGCTATAATGGGTTCTTTGTCGATCCTATTCTGATTGGCCGAGATAGCCAAACCCCCGCTAGCTCTGCCAATCAGCTCTTTTCTGCATTTTTACTGTATTTGAACTGTCCCGCCTTTGGGTATTGAATTTGGGCAATAGTTTCCATAGGTTTTTAAAAGGTTTCACTGTCGCTCCATTCTGATTGGCCGGTTTCTACCGAGCTTTCAGAATTTGAATTACGGTATTTCCCGGCAATTTCCAATATCCTAATTCTTGAATTAGGATATTTGGAAAGTGATTTCGTTTTATGTATTTTTGATTTTTGAGGTTTGAGCTCTTTTCTGAGAATGTTGAACGCCTTTAAAAAGACGATTTTTGATTCATACTCCGCACCGACATGTGGAATGATTTCTTGCTGTTTTCCAGCCTGTCTCGCATCGGAACAGATTTTCGGCGCAGCCCCGCACTGCGCCTCAGTCTCCGCACTGCACTCCACACACTGGCGAGGCGCGGCGGACTTTTCCCCGCATGTATGAGTGCGCTACCTCCGGCGGCGAATCATAGGCGCAGCGCCGCACTGTGCCAAAGTCCAGCACTGCGCCCCACACACTGGCGAGGCGCGGCGGACTTTACATAGTATGTATGAGCGCGCCCTGGCCCCGAAATAAATTAGGCGCAGATTTCGCCGGAAAACTGGCGGAAAAGCGCGCCCCGACCCGGCGAGCTTCATACATGTCGCCCTTTGTTTTTAACAGCAATTTTTGGGGTAGTGTCACTGCTTTTATCAGAGACTGCTCCTCTTCCTTTATAATTTTGATTCAGTTTGTGGGGTATTGTAATTGAGTCCAGTGTGGGTCCAAATCTGCTGCATATACATTTTAATGCCATCTGGTCAGTTCTGGAGCACATTGAATACCCAAGGGTTGTCTAAGCCTGTTTTTGCTTTTGTATTCAGTAAAAGAAACAGCGTTTTTACAAACCACATACCAGTTAATTTTTTTGCTGCTGATTTCTGTAGCACAATTTATATCCGAGGGTTGATTAAGCCTGTTTGTGCTATTGTAGTCAGTAAAAGAAACAGTGTTTTTAAACGCCAAAGACGAGGAAATTTTTCCTGGGAAATTTTTGTAGCATAATAAAAATCCGAAGGGTTAATTAAGCATGTTTGTGCTTTTGTAGTCAGTAAAATACACAGCGTTTTAACACGCCACATACCAGATAATTTTTCCCTGGTGATTTCTGTAACATAATTTATATCCGAAGGTTAATTTAGCGTGTTTCTGCTTTTGTAGTCAGTAAAATATACAGCGTTTTAACACGCCACATACCAGTTAATTTTTGCTACTGATTTGAAAGCGTAATTATATCCAAGGGTTTAAATTTAAGTGTGTTTAGCTATTTTGTCAGTAAAAAAAACTGTGTTTTTAACCCCCCTTTAAAGACCTTGGACGTTGCATTCGTCCAGATCGTTTGGGGGGAACGCACCTGGACTAAAGCAACTTCCCAGGGTCGCCAAACTCTAAACGATTCGCGCGATCGCCGGGGGTATCATTTATTTACAGCTGGCACCCGCAGCCGGGCCCCGACCCGAGTCCCCGGAGGGGAGGGGGCGGTTAACCCCTTAATTACGGGGCCATGGGTCGAAAAAAAAATTAAGAGGACCAGGATACGTCTCCTCCGCTCCTGTCGGGCAGCAACTGCCGGATGCACGATCCCCGCAGTCCGCCTTCGACAGACAGCACGGGAAAGGGATAGAACCTTCCGGGGTTTTCTGTGACGTCAAGATGCCCGGGCTGAACCCCTTGGGGGAACCCCAACGGACGACAGTTGACATAGGAACCCCGTGCATAGAAAAGTAGTACGGGGTTTCCATTGGGTGAGGGATTGAAAATCTTCATTCAAATCCCCTATGGGAAAAGTAAAAAAATAAGTAAAAAAAAAAAAAAAAAGTGAAAAAAGTGAAAAACAAGTAAATACAACACAAAAAAAAAATAAAAACCGTCCACCGCCCCTTTTCCCTTTACAAAAACCCAATTTCCCCAAAAAAGATCAAAAATAAATAAATACCCAATTTGTATCGCGCTGTGTAACGACCCACCCCTATAAATCTGTCAGCAAAAAAAACCCATACACAACCGTAAAAAAAAACAAAAAAAAAAAGTTACATTATTAAATTTTAACTAAGTCAATGCCCCCCATAATGATACGAAAGAAAACATAAACTCATCCCGCAAAAAACAAGCCCATAACCACTCTGCACCAGCAAAAAAAAAAAGTTATGGCTGTCAAATAGGACAAAAAGGGGCATATGGCTGTCAAAAAGGGCATATTTCATTGTGAAAAAAGTAATAAACAGAAAAAAACTACAAAAAAAATCTATATCATTGAATTGTCCCGCCCCCCATTGAAAAGTTACCTTCTTTTACACTGCAGGGAAATGCGAAAAAATTTAAACCCAAAAAAAAATGCCCGAACTGCTTTTTTCCCCCCTTTTTTTTGGCCCAATGCAAAAAAAAACCCTTTTGGGAACACCTGTAACCAAAATGCACAGTACACCCCTAGTGAGATCATAGGGGTGTTAACCCAAAATGGGGATTCGGGAAGGGGTTTCCCTGTTCTGCTATTTTTGGGGGCTTTGAAAGCGACATGGCCCCCCCAAAAAATCTGCTTTCCCAAAAAGCCAAATACGCCCCTCCCTTGTACCCCCTGAATGCGCCCAAACAGCATTTACACCCACATGTAGGGTATTCCAAAATTGGAAGAAATTGCTATCAAAAAAATTTTTGGGTTTTTTTTTCCAGGATCCTTTTAAAATGAAACATTTTGAGCTAAAATTGCGATTATTGGAAAAAAAAATTTTTTTAAAATTCACAGCCTAAGCTAAAAAAATTTAGTGAATCACCCTTGGGTCATATATCCTGCCCCCTGGAAATTTTCCTTGGGGTGTGTTTCCAATAAGGTCTTTTTAGGGGTGTTTAATTTTGTTTGAGCACCTTTGGGGGTCCTCAAACCCGAAATGGCACCTAAATAAAATCGAATAAAATGAGACCAGGGTCCAGAGGTGCTCCTCCTATTCGGATTATGGTTGAGCCCAAAAAAATGCACTAAGGCCAATAAGGGGGGTTTTTCTAAAAGGAGACCTGCGGGAATTGAAATTTTTGTTGCACTTACCTGGGCACATTTTTCCCTATTTCATAAAAGGTAAAATTCAAAATTGCAAAAAAGGACATTTTTAAATTTCACCCCACTTTCTTTTAATTTTTTTTTGGGAAAAACCCAAAGGGGTTTCAAAATTTTTTAAACACTTTGTAAATAATTTTAAAGGGGTCTAGTTTCTTAATGGAGTCTTTATGGGGGTACTAACATGCAGGGCCCCCCAAAGCCACTCAGAAGGACTTGGGCCCAAAATAAAGTATAGCAAATTTTCTTGAAAATGGGAGAAATTACAATCGTTTCTAAGCCCCCCCAAAAGTCGTAAAAAAAAAAATACATTTAAAAAAAGATCCAACCTTTGTGGACATATGGAGATGCTGTTAAAAAAAATTTTGTGGTGAATAATTTTCTGTTTGCCACAGAAATTCTGGAACTTTCAAAATGACAAAATTTTTTAAAAATTTTTTAAAGAATTTTTTAAAATTTTCACAAACAAACAAGGATTGTATGGATCCAAATTTTTTCCCTTA